>DVZL01002600.1:0-15214 GCA_018236625.1 Lasaia peninsularis
ATAGAAATGCCTTTATCTTTATAATCTATCAATAATATTCCTTCTGAGTCCCAAAAAATCGTTGCCATGAGTTTCCCTGCTGACTGTGAAACCTTAAATTTCTTGGGTGGTGCTTTGCCCTTTTTGTGCCACTGCATGGAGTCTTATTTGGACTCGGGTTCATAATATTTCCCTCGTATTATTATATATATGTATTATTATATTTATTGTAAATTTATAACGTATTAACAGAATTGTATTAACAAAACAGTACGGATTGTATGTCACAAAAATACTCTTAACATTTTATGAAGTAGAATCTACGAAATAAGGGTTGGTTTATTATTTTACAGTTTACACGCCTAACGCCACCGACCATTTATGTTGTCTATGCTTGATGGAATTTTACTGTAGTTTGATGTAAACTATGAAGTTAAATATACTATCTGGAAATTATATTTCTAACAATGAATTGTCCCGAATATTTAGTATTGATAATTCTTTCTAACCTGACCAGCCTATTTTCAGCCTAGTCAAAACAAACCGGCCTCGTGCAAGTGAGATAGCCGGCACTACGAGAGTGAAGTATGATATTTCAAACAGTTGTTAGAATAGAATAGAAAATAGTTTATTCACATGGACCTTACAAGCAGATCTTGTGACGCGTCTGTATTATTCTAAAATTTACCACCGGAACGCGGCCTCCTTGAGTGAATCCGGCGAAAGAAACTCCTTGTCTTTATTCTTATTTTCTAAATAGATTATTTTTACATTCTACAACAATAAGAGACTGAAGGAGGACCAATCAACCCCAAGCATTTTTATCATCTACATATTCTGTAACATTATAATTTTTTTTAAGTATAATTTAGATTTAATATATTTTTTTATATTTATTTAAAGGCAGAGCTTTTATATGGTCAGGGAGTATCTTCGGTATAATTCATTGTAGTTTAATGTAAACATATTAAACGTTTGCATAAAAAAATAAAAAAACTAAATGTCAATGTTGAATAGATGCTTGGAAAAATATTACCTTTTCTTGATTCATGATATAGTTCTTTATGATCGTAATTCTCAAAGCGTAAGCGCGTAAAAGCACTTAAAGTGAATGGAATGATAAAAATACCACCAGTATTATTTTGCAAAGGTATCGTATTCCACTATAATTTTTATGCTTTTCAATATACAGTACCTGGGCGATCGCGCTTTGTTCGTTTTTCTTTTTTGTCAATGTCAGCTTTCACCTACTTGATAAAATTGTCATCTGATGGCAAGTTTATGAAATCGGAGTCAGTACTATTTTACACTAAGTGCTACCGACAAAGTTGTATAGATGTCATAAATTTCGCAATTTCAAAAGACCTAGATCTAGCTAGATCAAATGAAACCAGATCTCTCTAAACCCTTAGGTACCAAATTTAAGCGAAATCGTTAGAGCCGTTTCCGAGATCACCGGTATAAATAAATATACAATAATTGCTGAATTGTACTTAAAACCAATTTTCGTATTTCAACATAATATAAATTTATAACGATATACTCTAAAAATACTCTAAAACTATGACATATTTATATAGTGCCTTTATTAAAAACAATTTTTAATTTTAGTGATAAATTATTCTTTATTATTATTAAAAATATTATTTGATGACATTTCTTGATTATATTTCAGTTTTGGGATTTTTTTACCCTTTTTCAACTCTCCGGCATAATATTTAAAGAATATTAACGTTTGACCTTGACATAAATAAAGGTTAAAGTAGTGTATCTCGGGAGTCATTGGACAGTGTAGGGAAAAGTTTACTAACAGGGTTTCCACGGTTAGAGTGTAATCACAACTTCAACACTAATTTTTCATTAACGAACCGACCAAAATCCCTCAACGAGAAATTTTAATAATAGAATACATTACATTTATTATTTAGGTACTCGTGTTGCGAATATACGAATTGCATACTAAATTGGCAATGGAAAGTTCACATAGCTCGAAGAACTGATTGCTTGTGTTGGCCTACATACATGGTATAGTTTTTCCATAAAGTAAATCTAGGAAAACTCTGATCCAAAGGGGAACATCCATAAGACGTGACTATGTCCGGGAGATGAGGAAACCATGATATTTAATTTCCATAAATTTGATTGTATAAACATAAAATATTATTCTTATTAGGTTTATGTATTTTTTGAATGAAAAAAAGGCTCCGTCTACTAGGATCCCCTGCTAGAATCCCCTGGGGGATTCATGTGGATTATTTGTCTACTTAGATCCCCCAGGGGATACATGTGGATTTTGCTTATTTATATTTTTGTGATTAAAAAAATCTGAAGTTTATTTTAAAATTGAAGATTTTTTAATAGAAAACAGTTAAGTTACATTAAACTTTGTACCTAATTTAGTAGAAAATAAAATCAAAAAGTATTTAGTAATAGCAGTAGCAAGAAATTGGCGAGAAATAGGTAGGTAGCTTTTGATCCTTGAATAAGTTTTCTTCAAATGAATTTGTTAACTAGCAATTAGAAAAAGTTGTAGTGGATCTATGTTAGTCGAATAAGCAGAAATAGCTGAGTATATTAGAATAAAATTTCCAAAGAAAACTAAGTTATAATTAGCACTTTTATAAACAGATATGTTACATTTTGTCTCGAATCTTCAAAAAGTTACATGAGGGAAAAGATTATAATTATAATATTATGCTATAATCCATGCACTACAACTACTTTAGTAACTAAGGAAAATAAAACAAATTCTATGTCTACACATCCTCTCGTAGAAGAGCGTAGCGAATATCGTAGCGTTCGCTATTTGCTACGACGTGCTAGTCTAGTCTATAAACGAAGTGAATAATTTTAGGTTTTACTAATAAATTTTAAGTTCCCCAACAACTAATATTATTAATAATATTAAATAAAGCAATAATTATTTAATAGTGAACTAATAATTTGTGGCTTTTAAAAGAAATAGTCTCATTTTTGTAGTCTCCATGCAGATAACTAGTGTGTGAATATTAAAAGTATCTACCTTGTTGCCTTTAATTATTCTAACATTTGTCATAGTGGCAATAAACATATCTATTGCCAATATTATAATCATCATTTGTAAAAATATTAATTGTGTAGCTATCGTGGTTCATTAGATACAGTTTGGTGACAAACAGACAGATAGATGAAGAGTGGAATCTTAGTAACGGGGTTACGTTTTTACTATTTGGTTACGGTATCCCAAAAATCACTATTTCTAAAATCAAATCGTAAGCAGTGGTACAAGATACACAATCATGCAACATAATATAATATATAACATAATAAATAAGGATTTGCATTAAAAAGGTGTAACAGTGTATTTATTTGTAGGATCACTGATGTTTACGAGTAAATTCATTGTCATACGCGTCTCTTTCATATTCTATTGTTTTGACATTTCAATCAACAACAGGTTTTTATTCTCGTGTCCACAGAGCCTAAAATGATTGATTGATTTGATCTATTGTTCAAAATTGTATCATTCAGTAGTAGTATCATAAGTTTGTGATCTAGTATTCAACATTATATCGTTCATTATTCAACATTATATTATTCATGAGTAGTATCATATGTTTGTGATCTAGTGTTAAACATTATATCACTCAGTAGTAGTATCATAAGTTTGTGATCTAGTGTTCAACATTATAGCATTCATTAGTAGTATCATAGTTTGTGATCTAGTGTTCAACACTGTATCATTCAGTAGTAGTATCATAAGTTTAAGATTTAGTGTTCAATATTATATTATTCAGTAGTAGTATCATACTTTACCTGGCTTTTTTTATAGCGACCTGCTCCCACTGAGCACGGATATATTATGTTTGTTATATACATATTGACCTTTATCTTGAATCACTCTATATATCTAAAAAAACCGCATCGAAATCCATTGGCTAATTTTAAAGATATAAGAAGAGTAAGAGAGCGGGAAGCGACTTGGTTTTATAATATGTAGTGTGATTGCGACGTATTCACGTTGACCCTATGTTATTTAGGTATTATGTCTATATGTATTATAATCCATTTTATATGTCTGTTTTAATAATTACATAATTTTAATTGAAATTCTGGTTATATAGCTCGTTTGAAAGGTTTTAATTTAAAATATTTTATTAATTCTAAAAATTAAAATACAGAAATAATAAAGGCAACCCACTAATTATTATTTGACATAAGTATTTTAAGAATATTGAATCACAAAATCGTAATCGAGGCGACAAGTCCTAAACTAAAATATTTTTATGTCACAATACAAAAAAATCACTATTAAATAAATTCAAACGTAATTTTCAAATAAATTCAATTTAATTTATTTTTGGACTTTTTCACTTAAAAGCTATTTAAATAATTTTGAATTTATTCTAGAATATCTGAATTAAATATATTTTAATGTCTTTAAATTAAGTAAAACGTATTACCGGTCAATTTCGTCAAAATTCCGTTTTGGCAAGCCTTCTCCGTAGTAACCGAATTCCATCGGCGAAACAAAAGGCCAAGGGTAACGTTTTAAGCTGTAAAATAAATAAAATTATTCTTCAATTGTAAAATATCAATACACCAAGTTCTCAGGTACTCACAATTTTATTATGAAGTCATAATACCTTTGGCTCCAAAAGTGAAAGGAATAATTAATTATTACAAAATTACATGGACATTTATACCTTTACGCCATGACCCTTGCACAGTAGACAGAGAGTCTCCACAGTTACCTACAGCGATCAGCCAATCACATTCGCATTGTATATCTGTTTTATCAATCTTTCATTTTTCCTACATGAGCAAACCTTTGAAGAGTGCCACACAAAATAATAAAAAAACAACAAGAAACATTTATTTTTAATTTTTAAAAGTAAAGTTTACCCCTCTGAACACGTGGACCGACTGCTTAGTCCGACTAATCGGACGACGTGAACTTTTTTTTCCTGTTGGTTCGATGAAAGAGTCGGACTATGGGTCTTACCGTTCTTAAGAAGACATGGTCCGACCTACACACACAGCATATTTAACCGTCCAACCTACTTCATTAATTCAACACTTTTCAATTGCAATTTCTTCAACTCAAAGTTTAACTGAGTACTGAGGGAAAAAATTCGTAAATAACTATAGTTACGGATTCGGATACGGATCTTTTGGATACTATTTATTCCTTTTTGAAATCATTATTACTAGATGAATATATAAAATTTATAATTATCTAATATATAAAATTTCCATGTTACAATGTTAACCGTACTCCTCCAAAACGGCTTGACTGATTTTTACCAAATTTTATATGCGTATTCAGTATATCTGAGAATCGGTCAACATCTATTTTTCATACTCCTAAGGCGGTGCGAAGTTCGCTGGGACAGCTAGTAACTTTATAAACATTTAGAAAGTTTTGGTAAAATATATTCCGTTTATTTCAACTTCCGTCAGAGATGAAGAGGATATTATGTAATTATATTAAATATCCCTGCATAACATATCATTGACGTCTATTTATGTGTTTTCTAACTTGCTGTTAGCTGTAATTCGTGAGAAATTTTAATCTGGTTGTTGGTTTTAATTGAAATAGATTAGGGTTTGTTATACTTACGATGAAGAAAATCTGGATTAATCGAACCAATGGGAAAAAAAATTCACTTGGCCGATCAGTCGAACGAAAAGTAATTGTGATTCCTTGTAGTACGACGAATCCGACGATTAGGAAAAAAAAATCACATGGTCCAATCAGTCGGATGAAGTAGTCGGACCTCGTGTTCAGAGGGAAGTTTACTTGCTTTTTGCCAAACGCACTTTTTCTCAACTGGAGAAAGGCTATGAGATTCAATAGGTTGTGTTACTTCTGATCTTCTCATTGAGTGGTCTTTTTCTGATCCGTTGCTTCTATCCGGGTTTTTTATATGAAAAACCTGTACTACATACATTCTCCTACAAATGTATGAAAACTTAATATAAATCTATACAAATAAATAAATTTTAAGTGTTTGTATGTAAAATAACAGTTTTTTACTAAATGCATATACGTATGTTCACAAGGTACGTATTCTAAAATTTTTGTCTGTCTATCTGTTAGTCTGTATGTACCCATTTATCTCTGAAACAGCTGGACCGATTTTGACGGGACTTTCACTGGCAGATAGCTGATGTAATAAGGAACGACTTGGGTTTCATTTTAGAATTTTACTTTAATGTAGAAATGTATAAAATAAATAGTAAACAAAAATGCGGACGAAGTTGGGGGTACAGTTAGTTTTAATTAATGTTCTATTTGTTATTTGTTGATTTAAGTTAATGTTATTTCATATTCAAATTTATATTTTGTAGATATAGTATTCCTTTATATAAAGTTTATCGGCTAATGGAATCTCCAACTCTATTGTTTTCGATGGAACAATACTGACTTTGGGATAATAGTGGCTGCCAATGATAATCAACAGGTCTTAAGACGTCTCTTTATTTAATGAAATAACAATAACAAAAAATATCGCCTCCACCACAGTAACGATACCGCTGTCGCCTGTTAAGACCGCTAGTGGTGTAGGGTCCCGGGTTCAATTTCCAGGTCAGGCAAGTTTTCTTAAATGTTTTTCAGATTATACTGCAAGTAAGCATTACATTGCCCGGGATTGGAAAGTGCCCTCAATGGCTATAAACTTGCACCTATCATGGGCCCTAGAATCTTAGTTAAGCGTGGGGGTTCTATTATATCTACTGGACTTACGAGTCGTGGATATACTAGCACACCTCTGCCTGCCTCTGCACACCGGGGATAATAGACGTGAAAGTAATTTTTGTGACAAAAAAATAGGATTTATACTTTCCAACGTCAGCACTTGGTGGAATTCTACTCTATATGCACTTTTCCTTTAAAACACTCACATTTACTACCTACTCGACAATATTCATTATTTTTATGTTTAAATTTCAATTTAGCAAACCGGTTTCACTTTTACTAAAGGCCTTCAGTAACCGACTAACACTGAAGGATGTGTAAAATTAATTAAATTTACACTTAGTTTTACAAGCCCCGATGATGCTGTAAAAAGTTAACCGACCAATTAAATAGCAGACAATTTGAAATTCTACGATTTGATTGGTGGATTGTTAGCACAGAGCACAGAATTGCGCGGCCGGGGCGGGCGGCGACAATTTTTTGCTCTGTGATTGTTAGGCTACTGTAAGAGAAAAGTGACGTCATCACTATATGCTTGTGTATCATATTGCAAAACGATTATGTGAGAGCGCGTAAAAAATAAATATATACTCATGCACCCAAGATTAGCTAACAATGTTAGTTCCCAGATGTGTCATGTGGCAAGTTGATCAGCCATATAGACAAACTATACTCGTATGTTGGTATACGAGTATTAGTCGAACGAATGCATAGAAATCGTTCATATGAGAGCGGTCTTTTTGAAAAAACTTCACGGGAAATAGGTTTATGTCTACAAAGGCGGTCTAATAAAGGCTTAATGGATTCCACTTTCAGAAATTTATTTTCTCCCGCAAAATATCTACATATGTTCATTATTCTTTGGAGTTTTAACTTTTATTATTATTTCACCTGATATATTCTTTTTTATTTATTCTCGCATAAAAACCTTAATAGACATTCTCACCGGATAATATGAGATGATGGACGTCTCAAATGCGGGATATTTATTATGGTTATATTTAATGACTAGCTCTGCCCGGGACTTCGTCTGCGTCTGAATTTAACAAAATAAAAGCCTATCGCCTCTTGTGATGTGACGGTAAGGTTGTCGCCTGTTATGACCGTTAGCCTTGTTAGGTCTCGGGTTCAATTCCCCAATCGAGCAACTTCTCTTAAATGTTTTTCGGATTATTCTGAGTAAGCATTACATTGTTTGCGATAAGAAAGTGGCGATAGGTTTGCCACTTATCACATTATGGGCCCTAGTACCTTGGCTTATCGTGGGTGTTCTAGTATATCTACTGGACTTACGAGTCCTGGATATACTAGCACACCTCTACCTGCCTTTTCGGGGATAATAGGCGTGAAGGTACTTTTTTTAAATAGCCTAAGCTACTCCTTTTTAAATCAGAGATTAGCGGGTACAAACAGAGAGACAAAAATTCTAAAAAATATTATTTTGGTATATATACCTTGTTAACATACATATGCTTTGGGTACACAATAATTATTTTATTATTATATTTAGACATCCCAATTTTCTTCATTTGTAGAGATAGTTGTACCCCTCGGTTTTACTCGGGTTAATTGGAGAATAATATGTTTGGAAACTCGGTGGTCTAATCTAGGTTCGAAACGAGCCAGGTACCAATGAGTTTTAACTTAAGTACATTTTCTGAGTCCTCTTATGGTGAAGGAAAACATTGTCCGGAAACCCGGGATTTGTGCCACATATGGCGTTGGACTTGCTACGTGTCACATAATGGGGCTTAATATCGTCGGCTAACTGTGGGTGCATATGTACCTCAGCCTATCTTTCGGGGATATGGGGGTGACGATATTCTATTTTTGGAAACTATTTAATATATAACTAAGAGTAAATAATATAGTGAACAGCAAAAGGTAAGGTGGTGGATCTCCACCCAGGCTAGTTGCTGCACAGAACTCTACCACCAGGGGATACTTCAGCAAATATGATTTAAAGTATTAGGTTATTTCAAATCCACCTGATTAGATTTCAAAAAAATCATGACACGCATGATTATTGAAAGACACACATGTACGAATATCATCAAACCAGGTCCCTTGCGTGTTAGGCAGAGAATGTAGAATGCCAAGTGATACGATTCATACATATTTGCCTAATCCATCACATTCATTACTCTCTTCGTACACACACGAAGATTTGGGGACTTTTGACACTAACCTACGAGCATTTTTTTGTAACTGTAACTGTATGGCATACATTATACAGATCCATTACATACCTTGATAAGAAGCCACACTTACCTTCCAAATTCATAACGTCTCAACGGGGAATAAGGCATCCGGTTGGCCTCTCTTACTTGACGAACTAAGTGGCCATCCCCTAGAGGAGTCACGCTTCGATGACCTAGTTCAAAAACAAGAACATTAAAAAAAAACAAAAAAATATAACTGTCAATCAAATTGAATAGGGTCTTACCTTTTATCTCTAGAATTATCTTTTGATGGATAAACTCTTTATTCCTGTTTTAATGTGTACCTAATCTTTCAATGTGTAATCTTTTAAAGATTGTTTTTGAATATAGAATACTCATTACCGACGTCGTTCGAACTAGAAAGGTTGAAAGGATTTCTTTTGTAATACAGGGAACGTGTCTAGATCAAATATTAAAACAGATAAAATGGCTGCTTATGTTCATATATTTATTACGACTTTAAGAACACTTAAAGGATAAACATCGAAAATACTTATTTATATCACACAAAAATGGAATTGTAAACTTGAATTGGTGAAAAAAAATATAATTTAGTCTGAAGTTTAAACAAAGTTTCCTCCGCCCAAGGGGTCTACGTGTCGGACGAAATTGCCACCACCAATCGAATCTAAGTTGCGGACAAAATTGCCACCCCCAATCGAATCTAAGTTGCGCACAAAATTGCCACCTCCCAATGAGTCTAAGGTTCTTTTCACCAAGTTGGGACCTCCAATGTGATCTAAGTTCTTTTTCACCAAATTGTTCCCACCAATCGAGTCCAGGTTTCTGACGAAGTTGCCACCACCTATAGAGTCTAAATTTCGGACGAAATTGCCACCGCCGAGGGGATCTAAGAACCTTTTAAATTGTCTTTCGCCGTATGAACTGCCAGATGGATATCCAACACCTGTTATTCTTCCTATGTTATTTCCATGAAGCGACGAGCTTCCATATCCGTTCAGGTTATTGTCTTCCAAATTTTCATATTGCAAGAGGAATCGCAGATAATTTTCCAGTGCTTCCTTTTGATGGTAGTCTGTGAAAGTGGTTTTAGTTAGATGGAAGAAAAGAAATGAAAATTTCATTCAAATATATCATCACTTACCAAAGAATATCATAAACGTGGTACGGATGTGTTAGGGATTGCCTTGTGCGATAATTACTTTTGTGCTCCAAATCCAATCCATCACCGAAACTTGCAGGGTATTCGTGAATACAAGTGCCGAGTATCACATACACAATCAGGGCCGTATTTAGCTAAGGGCCAGAGAAAAATTAATGGGCCGGATTGATAACAGTGAAACAAACAAATTAAAACTGCAGATATTCTTTAAAAATATATCTTTTTTATACTCGTAAACATAATTTTTCGGAATATCTGTACTATCTCATTTTTCATACCAAATTCAGTTTAATAAATCACCGCTTTTGTTGGTTAAATATTAAGATAAATACGGCCCTGTATTTATAATTTTAGTGCAAAAAGTGCAAAGGGTTTTGTGTATTATATTAAAACGTGCCTTTGTAAATGTAACATATTATGCCAACAAAAAAGCGGTTATTACTTGTAATACTTACTAACAGAAATAATGAACTTAAATCAAAAATATAAGTTATTAGAGGAAAAATAAAAAGGATTGTATAATTTTTGTGCGAATCTTAAAAAAATTGGCTTTAGAGCGCTTGTTTGTAGGCTTAATTAATATTTAAAATAAAACCGGCAGCACTGAGAAATGTTAAAATATAATTCGGAACATGTGACACGAAAGGGTGACCTTTGTACATGTCATTAATACAAAAAACTTGAAA
Source organism: Lasaia peninsularis (assembly GCA_018236625.1). NCBI lineage: Eukaryota > Metazoa > Arthropoda > Insecta > Lepidoptera > Riodinidae > Lasaia > Lasaia peninsularis. Next base: position 10,693 of record DVZL01002600.1, read on the forward strand.
TAAAGATTGGGATTTTTCGTATGTTTTTTTTTAAAAGATACAATTTTATGATTATTTTCGGGGATGTGCCAGAGATTGAGGCAGTAAAATGAGTTTTTACTTCAAACTAAATTATTTTTTTTGTAAGTCATTCATTTGACTTCTATTTATTTATGACTTAAAATTATTTTTCCGTTTCTTCTCCTGAATAGTTAGGTTAGGAAAATTTAATAGTTTACGGTAGACAGGGCTAAACAAATTCGTAGATAAATTAATTCATTTAATAAGTATTGTAAACTAATTGTCCATTTTCAAATAATTGGATACCACAATGTGGTAATATATGTTGGAATATTAAAACACTTATTCGGAAAATGAATAATTTTCAATTTAGCAATACAAGGTTAATGGAAATTAAAAAAAATGCTTGCCTTATATTTACGATATAGAACTTACTGAAAATTTAAAATCTATAAACTTTTGTTCACTGTATTTCTCAGTTAGGAAATTTGTTTTAGAAAGTCTGTTGCCTAACTTAAGGCGTGTTTAAACGTTGCAGGATAAAATCAGCTCAACGCACACCACGCACCGTTTAAACAGCCTGCATTCCCCTTACTTATAAGCCTACAAACTTAAGGTTTTGACTAGGAAGAGCCCACACGTGAAAGTTTCAGATAGTTATACACAAAAGACGATAGATTATATATATTATATAGTTATATATAACATATGATATTATATTATATAAACGACGATTAGACGTTATAATAAACTACTATGAATTTGAAAAAAGGGGAATTCGACTGATATGTTACAATATAATTTCTGTCTATACATTTATCAATCTAGATGATCCTATCAGGATCCCCAATGGTACGGGAACGTCACGGTCTCATTTGAACTCGTACTACTCGTACCTCGTACCGTTTGGTTGCAAAGAGAGACCTAACACTGGAGTACGTATAGGAAAATTTTCACCTCTACTTTTTGTTATTTCTCGTTGCGAATACGCTTTTGAATTCTGACTTGTGGATAAATATAATACTATTTTTAATATACCAATTATTCTTAACCATTTCTAAGTGCGCAAAACAACATACATAATAAAACACATTAAAGTCATGGTCTAAAAAAACAATGCTTTTCCCAGTTTGACTCAAGCTGACGTCACCATATATACCTGACACAGAATTCATATCGCATATATTTAAGGTAAAACATCACATTGCAATGCCAACATTGATGACGTAATCTTGGGACAAGTGTCAGCCTCAGTATTTTGTTATAACGTGAGTGAATAAAATAGTGTTTTATAAAAGTGCCAAACTCATACTTTTGTGACGTGAGTGCCAATAGTTAAAGATGTAAATTCTATGAAAAGTGCTTACCACTGTCGTAGTTAGAGTGATCGCCCATGCTGTCTTGCTCCTAGGAAAAAAATGAAAGTCAAGAAATTTGTCAATTAATTATCAGATTACAACAATGAAAGATATAAAAAACCATGACAAAAAAACAATAAAATATATATCAAAATCCGTTTGAAATCGATGCAGTAACGCTATACAGTCAAACGTCGGTCGATTGAAGAACCTACTTTTTTTAAGTCGGTTAAAACCTACTAATATTATAAAAATTGCGAAAGTTTGTGAGTTTGTTTCTCTTTCATACAAGTTATACATCAGAATAACAGACTGGTTACCTTTTTAACCGACAACATTATTCTCGCGGGCGAAACCGCGGTTTAAAAGCTTGTATTATAATTACCAGAGCTTGTGAATGTTGTTTTTATTAGTCTTTCACAAAAAAACTACTGAACGGATTTTCAAGTAATTTTATAGTCGTATAGCTGATACATCAGTAGCACTTAGACTTAATCGACAACAAAAAGAGATATATGCTGAAACCGCAGGCAAAGACGCGAGCGGAAAGCCAGTGAAATAAATTGCAAATGTTCGCCGACAGCGTGCGTCAAAGAAATATTTTTACGTCTTATCACTTTTTGTGACAAAGAAGATGGAGGTAGCAATCCTTTAACTTAAACGTTTGAACCACGTATGGCCTATACGAGCGACCGAAGCGACTATAATTCACGCGGGCGAAGCCGCAAACGGAAAGTTGGCAATTAAAAATGTCACAATATTTAACGCTTCTAAAAGCGTGTCAGGCTTTTAAGTAAGTTGTTATAAAATGACAAATTTAATAACAAATTGGAGAAGCTTACGTCATTTGGGGTATTTTGTTTTGACGGGAAAACTAATTAGAAATACACCAAGAACACGTTTATTAATTGAACGTCATGTAGCCAACCGCACTAAAAGGAGTAAAAGGAGGAAAAAAACATTAAAAAGACTGAGATCTAATAGTGTAAGGTGAAAAGACCGGCCAAGTGCGAGTCGGACTCGCGCATGAAGAGCTCCGTACAATTACTTATGAAAACAGCAAAAATCACGGTTGTTGTTGTACTTATAGCCATGCTCATATCCCTTAAGGGTTAGGTAGATAAGCAAAGCCGAACAAGTTATTATTTAATTTGTCATGACTAAAATGTTCTATCTCTTTCGTTTTTATTTCATTGGGAAAAGATAGCATGTGCCCAAAATAATTTTAGTTACTCACTAAAAAGTTTTGTCGTTCCAAATACAATTCAAAGCCGTTATCCGACTGCCATAATATGATTGAGTATCAAATAAATCCAGGAGCTTCCATGGCAGTTTTAATTAACCAAACGCATGAAAGTAGAACAAAGTTCCGTTTTTAATCCTTTCGAGTGAGATATCAGAATGAAATATTTTGTTGACTGTACTAAAATACACTTTGCAATTTGATCTAATAGGCTCCTGAAGGAAAAAGTTCCATAGCCGTAGTTCAATTAATTATTTACTTCATTTGTTCAAACTGCACACAGGTCTCCTGATGGTAAGAGACCTATGGACCCCATAGATGTTGTAGGTGCGCTGCTGCCCTGTGGTCGGGCTGTTAGACCTTATGTGCAAGTCTGCAGGCTACCCTGCCCTCCGGATCCGAACACGACAATGTCATTATGGCAGCAGCAATAGGTAAGGTGGTGGATCCCTACCAGAGCGAACTACTGCTCATCACTCTATCACTAGTGGCTATGTTGGAAGTGACCCAGTTAACCTATGCTTGCTTTTTACAAGCTGCTTGGTAAGAAGGTAGTTGATCTATTTTATGCAGAGGACCCGGATCAACACTGCTCACGAGATACAGTCTGGTGACCGACAGACAGACATAAGGGCAGTTTCAATAATAGGGTCCCGTTTTTATCCCTTATGTACGGAATCCTAAAAAATGGTTTGTATATAATCCAGTACATACCTGTAAGGATTTTGAAGCACAGCAGATAAGTAGAGTTGCCATTGTCATGGCTATGACTCCTCCAGTTCTCATCATGTTTACTGCAACAAAAATAACGTATATTACGTCTCTGTTTGGTGTTTCCTAAATATTATAATTCTTTAGATAAATTACTTATTTGACACTAGCTTTCCGCCCGCGTTAATTATTCTATTTACATAAATAACTTTCAAAAAGCAGATTTTCTTTCGATTTATATTACCTACTTATTACGTAAAAATAGGGTCCGATCTAGGGCAAACCGGTCCGACCACCAAAAGGAGGGGCGGAAAAATTAAATACCTTAAAACGAAACTTATTTCGTTTCTTTAATATCGGAAGAGAAAAATTGACTTTTTATAGGTTAAAATTATATCACATATGAAATAATTCTTGGGTAAAAGGAGGCAAACATTATTTTACCCGTTCGCGGCGTGGTGAAATAGGATGAAATATTTATTTGTACAGACTAAAATGATTTCGCAGACAGGACTCTGTCTACCTCATAAGCGAATTGGCGTGAAGGTATCTATATCCATCAGATTTCATAATATTAGGATACTTTCCTTTTTATTTAACATCACTGTTCTGCTATTTATATAATACTTCTATTACAACATTATTTTATATAGGTATTTCGAGTCAGCCTCAAGCATTTCTGTAACTGACAGTTGTTGGCTTGCCAGTACTAAAATATAGAACAGGAAAAAGGAATTATGAATACAACTGGTGTATTATTTTGTAAAACATTATAAGTACATTTGCTGAATAAACGCGATACGAATCTACGTAAAAATACTCTAACCTTTCTAGTTTCGTGTCCACAGTCTAAAAACGGACCCTATTACTAAGTCCTCTGTTCTTCTGTCTGTCTATAATCAGGCTGTGTCTTATGAACCGTGATAGCTAAATATTTTTGTTGCCCCTAACAAATTAATATTATAATAAAAATAAATATTTAAATAAATGCCAATAGATGTCCCTATCCATATTTAAATCGCGGTAAAGACAACCTAGAAATATTCTAAGAATATCTATACTATCTGTCACAAGAATGTATAAATTATGTAAACAAACGTTCAGAAGTTCCCAACATTTCGGTCTATGGAAATAAGTATTTATTTTTTTAAATATTTAATAAATTATTAGTAAAGGAATTGCTGCAAGCATCCGTAGAAAAATACGAATA
>DVZL01002601.1:0-15213 GCA_018236625.1 Lasaia peninsularis
GGGCGAGTTGCTGCACAGCACTCTACCATCTAGTTAATGTCACGGTGTTGGTGACAATAGACCCTGTGCTCGCCTCTAACGAGCTGCCTGGGTGGAAGGTAGTTGGCCTATTTTACAACGGAACCCGGACCAACACGGGGAAAATATTCACTTCAAAATCTATACAAACAGATAAAATTGGAGTGTCTGTACCTATGTAATATTAAAATAACCGTTTTTACTAAATTAACATGTATGTTTACAAGATAGAAACATATAGGTAGCAAAATAACATTTTTTAGATTTTTGTTTGTCTGTCTGTTTGTACCGACTTTGACGAGATTTTCACTGGGAGACAGTTGATAATATAATAAGGAATAGCTGGGGTTTCCTTTATTTCGGATTTTGTTTTACAAATATATAAAATATAGGTATTAATTAAGTAAAAACACGCACCAAGTCGCGGGCACAGCTCGTAAATTAATAAGGGAGAAGCGGCGAGAAGGGAAAAACATATTTTTTATCCTCTCCCGAGAGTGGCACCAAAATAAATAACTCTTGAACATTTTTCCAACTAATATTTCCGACATCAACTATGCATGTGGTTCGTGAAAAATGAAGGTTGTGTTACATACATTTATTTTATTACATAACACGATATTTGTAATATCGTCAAGTAGTCGTGTCGTGTAGATGGAACCTCGTTGGTCTAATTATTAGAGCTTCGGAATCTTATTCCGGTAGTCAAAGTTCAAGTCCAATGATTTTCACTAACTATAATATATTCTCTGAATGCTCTTATCGTGAAGAAAAATATCATGTGGAAATCCAGAGTCGTGTATTCAAATTCGACCTAATCTAGGATTGGCCGGACTTGTAAAGATGGCAGTCACTCTGTAAAATCCTAGCACCCTTGTCGAATTCCTTCTCAGCTCCAGATATATAGAAACAGGGTAAAAGCTAGGATGAAGTAAAAGAAGAAGAAATCATATTGTAAAGGTAATGAACATATTTAAAACATTTATTCGATCCACACACACAATCAAACCTAAACTTTTTTTGAGATGCAACTGCGAACAAACAACGCAATAGGCGTCTTTCCCAATGGTAACATAATATACACATCTTGGATATAAAACAGGTTTGATATATTTATTTTAATTTCTTTCAAATCTAAATTATAACATTTACGTATAAAAATTAATCTAGATTAATTTTTATACGTAACGTGGGGAGAGATAAAAAAATTAATTATTGTTATGTTGATTTTTGTCAAGAGAAGTTCTTATGGAAAGTATAACTGGGAAAATTTCAAGGAGAGTAAGACAAAAAATTTTTATTTTTCCCGTAATAACTACTTTTTTGTCAATATAAAGCGGTAAAAAGTTCACCGGGTCAGCTAGTAATAACATATTTTATACAATTAGTATATAATATCATTATAATATATAGTTTGGCCTTTTATTTAAAATTGAAGTTTTGCGAAAATTTGAAACAAAAAAAAAACACTCCAATATCACTGTTTTTTTGTTTTAATTTAACCCTTTATACGTGTACATAACACTTAATATTAAAAGAGAAAACACAAAATAAAAATAGTTGAAAAAATCAAGTATATCTCTGTTAACAAATATCTTATATCCATGAAGCACTGTACTATCCTTAAGATTACACTCCTAACAACGACCTAGCCCAATACTATCTAGAGAGAGTTAACAATATGGTAGTAGGTACTAACGGTCTCTAGATTAGCTAACTTCTTTTTCTTACAGTTTTGTTGAATTTACAAAGATTTACACCATTGGTAAGTCATTGTTAGGAGTGTAATTTCTAGATAATTCCTTTAGCTCCAATCTTACAGTAAAATTATACTAACAGCTAACTTGAAGCTCTAGTTACAAAGTTGTTAAAAAACCTGTTAATTAATTAAATTTATATACCAACACAAAGTGAATTAAAATCTTTAAGCGGCCAAAAAATAATCGTCACCTAAATAATCAAATCGTAATCGTGTCGTCAGCTCTGAAGTAGCTCACGACATCGACCTCTGTTCTGTGATTAATAGTTAAATTACCCGCGACACCTTGTGCACTGTCGCTTAGTGTGTGCATATCATCATGCACATAAATCGTGAAACAACCATATTTGCAGAATAAAGACAATCGAAACGCAGTAAAACTAAAAAAAACAATTGATTTTATCTCTAAGTATTTTTTTGTTTTTGTTATGATACTGTAAAAAGCGGTAACACCACTGAATCATTATGAACTATGTTACTAAACGAGAATCATCCTTTTGATTAGACTAAGTAGTTGTGTAAGGAAAAAAATATATAATTGAATTTAAACTTTTTTGATAGCTATTTTTATTAAGGTAGGTATTAACATTAACGGGTTGGATGCAATAAAATTAGTATTGCATCCTTCTGTAATTAATCAATATAATACATGCTTGAATAACATTTATATCTAGCAGACCTCGATGAGCATATCATACAAACCTTCTCAATTAATTCCTTTTTTAATTACCTTCTTAATTTGAGGGAATTGACAAAACCGCCAGTTTTTACACAGTACGACTGATATATAACGTCTGCAACCTAGAAAGGAAACCAGACCCAATACTAGATTAGGTTGAATTCCCATTTACGAATCCGTTTTAACGTTGTTTTCCGTGACCATGTACTCAAAAATTGTACTCAAACTAAAAAATATCAATAGTACATGACGGGGTTCAAATCTGGATAATAGGAATAGAGTCCAAAACGCGAAACACAAGACCACTGAGGCTCATACGGGCCACGATAAGTCGTAAATAATCGTGTCGTACTCTGTAAAGCAGTTCATATTTATGATGCGGTGCAAGTGCACATGGCGCCGACCGCGGTCCTGTGATTAATAGTCGAATTACCCGCGACACCTCGAGCGCTCTCGCTTAGTAACCCGGTGCATATGCAAAATAACACCATTGTTCCTAGTTCATATAATTCATATATCATATCCTCATATTAGCGTGAAATATTTTCACGTTAGTTACGTGAATATTTAAAGCGGATTTTATGTTCTGTTGTGACAGTTACAAATTAAATTTTCCTGCATTAATAATATATACTATGTTTAAAAAAGTACGTGGCTTTGTCAGTGTTGGGACGCGAAGACCCCATCACCGGTTAGTTTAGTAGTTACAACTGCATTATCATTATAATAATACGTGAAGCAAAAACTTTAAAACACCTTTTTACGAAAATTGAGCAGATAGAGGAGTATGGAATTTGGTCCACTTTTAGTTTATGTGTAAGAGAAGTGCAGAATGCTAATATTTTTCAATATTATTGCTTAATTGGTACATCAAATCAGTAAATAAAACATTACTCACACTACCATGCATTCAACACACACATAAACACAAGATTTGTTAAACGTATAATATCTCTGTTGTCAATTTGTTTGTTTTGTTTGCCATTTAATGTTTTTTAAGGTATTTTTTACAAAATAATAAGTTTCTACTAAATTATACATATTTGGCTGTTTACTTAGGCAACATATTGAAATCAGTTTTGTGTAATTTTACTATCTTCAAATTATCCTTAAAAAAGTTATACATCCATACTAATATTATAAAGAGGTACGCGTTTGTGTATTAGTGAGTTTGTATATTTGAGGCGGGTTATCATCGAAGCTACTGCACCCATTTCGACAATTATCTGCACTATAGCTATATATTTGTTTTGAAATAAATTAGTCTTCACACATATTAATCAACATTAATAATATAGCAATCCACGAAAAATGCAAAAATATAAATTTTCAGTAGATTCATAAAAAACTTCTGTATTCTTCTGTAAGTAACTATTAGGTATTTTATTTGTAAAAAAAATAAATTAAAAAGTGCATTTTGGGAAACGAACAGCATTTTTGAGAAATTTTGAGGTCACGCAAGCAAATCAATCCTTAAAACGATAAAAGTTATTTCATCAAGATAATTTTACGGAGATGAATGTTGCCCTTTACAGCGAATAAATAGATTCTGAAATATCGTTATTAAAATATACGTACTCCAAATTATTTGAAGTAAAATATATTGTTGAACGGCGGCATGCGGCTCGATTACGCGGGGGGCGGTCATAGACCGTAACGAAATCGTATTAATTATACATACTCTTTTCGCTATCACTTAGATTTAATTTGCTAGTAAGTAATAAATATATAATCTCTGTACGATAAATTCATTCATGTCCAATTAAATTCTTTATTGTGCTTAAATGTTTCCGTAAAAATGAAATATTGGGAAAATTTAAACAAAGGGACACTATAAAACGAAATCCGGTCGTTTGTCACTACTATCTGTACATTACTGGGAGTTTCGAGAATGTTCTGTCGATAAAGCGCATTTCACTTACAAATACATTACGGAATATGAATATTTAATGCTCAATTTCATCTGAATCGACGTTAAATAGATAACTTCTTCCCATTTTGGTATTATTTTTTATAGCTGTCGCCTGTGACTCCGTCCTCGTGGATTAAATCAAGTGGCAAATACGTCATCGCATTACAACTTAACCTACAATATAAGACCTCGTAAAAAAAGAGATGTTAGTCTGGTACATGAACATCGCCAAGTCTAATGAAAATCCGTTCTGTAGTTTTCATCCAAAATTATTGACTTATGTTATAACTAACGTCTCGTCCCGGCTTCGTACGGATATGTTAAGTATGCTTATATTCTTAAATACGCGTACAAATAAAACATTATTTTTAATCACTCTATCTGATTAAAAAACGCATTCAAATCCGTTGAGTAGTATCGATCTAAGTAAAAATAGGGACAGACAAGAATGGGAAGCGCATTTGTTTACTATGTAGTAAAAAAAAAATAACACTCATATTGAAATGGTAATCTTTACCCTATCTTTAGACTAGCTTGTTCCTCACGGTTTTGGGAAGGATCTTTCTTTATAGCTCATCACTCTACTTTGCACTGTCAGTTGGCTCACGTGTCTTATTCCACAAAACCTAATCAGCGTTTTTGAGATTGACTCTTTTTGCGGTATATAGGATTTATGATATTTAGACATTCTTAAATTGTAATGTCTTTACTTCCTAAGAAAATTGGTCGTAATCGAATCAACTGGCTTGCATTGCTGACATTTTCAACCAAATTAAAAAACAGGTTAAAAAGACTGTTGTTTTTGGGTTCCGTACCTATGGAGTAAAATCATAACTCTATTACTACGACTCCTCTGAGCAATATATATAAGCAATATAATCCCTTGGATACGAAACTATAAACGTAGGGATCTTGACACTTGGCATTCAATACTCTCTGCTAACGACGAAAGGGACCTGGCGTGAAGGAGAAGTATGTAAAAAAATACAAGATCTCTGAGTTTCTTTTGCCAGGTCTTTATGTATCTTGGGAGCTACGAAGTCATATGGTTTCGAAACCATCGCCGCCAAGTTGTTTCAAAAAGTTACATACACAGTACACGATAAAAAAATATCGATGTCGTGTCGTCGATGTGATATTCTAACGCGAGATAAGATTGTGGAGCTAAAAAGCGGATATTAGAAGATTGGAAAGTTCGTCTGTGCACTGTCCATACTATAGAGCAGTTAAGTTTTTTTGTGTGGTTTTCAGATATTGTTCATATATTAATTGTAAAAAATATAACTTATTTAGTTGTATAATTGAATTTTAATCATTATTATTTATTTTACATTTATTTTTGTATGCATGTGATGTTACAGAAAATAAGAAAAAAAATGACATAGAGTATAAAAGGCGAGTTTATCTCTGACAAGAGATGTCTTACACCTTTTTATTGGATAAGACAGCAAACAGATACGTGGATTTGCTGATGATAACAGACAACCGCGGCCTATAGAAGCCATAGATGTCGTACGTGCGCCGCTGATAGGGCCGACCACAAGGTCATACCTTATGTGCAATTCTACCGACTACCTCCGGACCGGAAAACGATAAGGTCATTATGGCGGCAGAGTAGGTAAGGCGGTGTAGCCCTACCCAGGCGAGTTGCTGCACAGGATTCTACCACCAGTGATCATGTTGGTAGTGACACACTTAACCTGTGCTCGCCTCTTATGAGCTGCCTGGTAGGAAGGCAGTTGGTCAATTCTACACGGAAGACCCGGATCTAACCTGAGATGGAAAATAAAAAGAATAAGGTAGTGAACAAACTAACAAAAATACTGGTTGTATTTTTATTTTATTGCTATATCACTTGTATACAACTGAAGTATTAAATAAATATAAAATTATATTATGGACTTATAAAATTAACTTTAATTTTTATTTTTTAAAAACCACTAGTAGCTGTACCCGGATCGCGTTGCTTCGCCAACAACGCCAGCGTTACCTGGTGGCGAGGGACATAGATGAGCTTATCATACAAATCTTCTCCGTGGAAAAATACCAATTTTCATAATAATCGGTCCAGTAGTTTTTGAGTTTACCGATGACATACAGATAAACATGAATAACCTATAATGAGCAATATGCTATATTTAATGTTGTACAAAATTGTTAAAAATTGTGCGAACACAAAAAGAGATAATCATTGTAAATTGTTCCGTGATGTGCTGTCATATTTATTCATTAATCACTCGCTGCCCTTGTATTGCTGAACATCTGCTACCGTCATTACTACGGTCAACCACCATATATTATATCAAAAATTTTGAACGTAAAATTCTATATATTAAACGAGTATAACACATACGTTAAATTTTACCATTTAAAACTCCAGAATGCCTGAATCAATTTTATAATTTTTCTGTTTTTGGATTGGCTTCAGTCGGATTAGTAAATTTACATAGCATTGGACGAGTGATACGAAAATTTTACTTTATATTCGTAGTATATCATTCTACTATAACCACTATTAAAAAAATATTCATCGCCGACAGTCTCGCACGCGTGAAACTTACAAACATACTGTCTGAATATTCATTCTGTAAGAATTTCCACAAATATTATAAACAATATGAATGTAGTCATTAAAACCAAAGTTCAATTATGGAATGATGAAAGGAATAAGGGGTTTCATTTTTAAAATATTTGTGTATATAATGATTTCTTTTTATCTCGAATAAAAACAGATATTTCAACTACAAATTAAACAATTAATTATTTCGCGATATCAAAATATTAAGCACTTAATTTTCCCATGGAACAGTAAGCGACAGTCATTGCAAATTGTCTCGTGACGTGCTGACATATTGATTCATTAATCAAAACTCGCTGCACCTGCATTACTGAACACCTGCCGCATCAGCCGTCATTAGCACGAGGATTAATATAGATCAAAGTATTGAAATCATATTTTTACATTGTGCATTCATCACTATGTACTTTGTATTTATAAAACGGTACTTGTACTTTACATTTTTCACATTCAATTTCCTTTTTTTGTATGCAATGTAAAAAAAAACCATCAAGTGCGAGTCGGACTCGCGCAAGAAGGGTTTCGTACATTATCTATAAAAAATCCGTTTGTAGCATTTGTTGTTATAGCGGCAATACAAATACATCATCTGTGAAAATTTTAACTGTCTAGCTATCACGGTTTATGAGATACATCTTGATGACAGACGAGACAGACGGACGGATGGACAGCGGAGTCTTAGAAAAACGCACCTGCCCGATCGATTTTCATGATCTTTAGCTTAAACTTTAAATGAAAAATCAAATTCATATATCTCAATTAAAGGTCTTAAAAACAGAAAATATTTTAATGTAGTTAGATAATTTTGACGACCTGTAATCTATTTCTATACTAAACTGATATGGAAATATGCTGATTAAAACATATTTAATAAGAGCGTTGAACAAAAACTTGAGTAGCTTAAAAAGTTGTATTAATAAGTAAGTATACCCTCAAAAAGATACTTCAATTCGGTTAATTACCAACCGTGTTTGAAGGTGAATAATAGATAAATAGAAAATAATAAAACAATCATGAACAATTATAATACAACTGTTCATTTTTATTGCCTTTAGTAAGTCGTTTGAAAATAAGTAGTTAGTCGGTTCAAAGTATTACAGAACCGGCACAAAGGTTTGAAATTACTTTCGAACTGCTAAGACAGTTTTATGTCAATAACTACGACGTAGTCACTGAGCGTAGCTTGATTATATCTAAGGGCTACGCCGCGTAATAATTAGTATTTTGCTCCGTAGCTTGCACAATTTATTTTAAGTATTTTTAATGTTTGTAATTATTAGAAAAATATTTCTTTATCATCTTTATCTTTCAATTTTTTGTAGTAAAATTCAAACTTGACTTCAACAAAGTAATTAGGTATATTTTCCCGTATTTATCCGGGCCTGTCTATGTAGAATAGACCAACTGGCTTCCTACCAGGCAGCTCGTAAGAGGCGAGCGTATGCTAACTGGGTCACATCCAACATGAGCACTGGTGATAGAGTGATCTATAGCTATTCATCCAGATAGAGATCCACCGTCTTACCTATTCCTGTCGCCATACTGACATTGTCGTATTCCGGTCCGGAGGGTAGGGTTGCAGGTAGACTTACACATAAGGTCTAACTGTCCGAACATGGTGCAGCAACGCATCTATGATGTCCATAAGCCACGGTTGTCTCTTGCCATCAGTAGATCCGTGTACCTGTTCACTGTCTTATCGCAAAGAAAAAAATTAAAAATATTTAGAGAGTATAAAAAATGATGTAGTTAATCAAATTACAGCCACAGTAGAACAAGTATTTGAATGGAAAGAACACCCGTATATATGTTAATGTAGTACGCGGCGTGCGTTGCTACGCCAACAAATAAAATGTGCAGCACCACCTGGTGGCGAGTGACATCGATGAACATACCATACAAACCTTTTCCGTGGAAAAATACATGTATACACCAAATTTCAACATAATCGGTCCAGTAGTTATTGAGTTCATCGATGATATACGGACAAACATTCATTTATAACATTTTGAAAAATATATTTTGTTATTTATGAAATACAAAAGTATCACTCACTGTTTTTGTCCCCACCTTTGCGACAAAACTATTGAAATATATTAATACAGTGATACATTGAATTCATCTTAAGAAATTACATAAAATACATTTTACGACGAAAAAAGGGATTGATGATGCTGGAATGGGAAATGATATGAAACACGATTTTTTCAAGAATTCAAATTTCTCGTCTCGGCTGTTCGTTTGTTAATATAAATCTGGAGAATCCGTGTGAAAACTAACTATCTTCTCGGCCATATTCTCGGAATGGTAGGCAGAGGTCATATACACCCACAATTAGCCGACTATAATAGATCCCATTAACTTACAAGTGCGTTACCGTATCGGGCACAAATTTCAATTTTCGTCAGGTTATTTTCCTTTAGCATAGGAGCACACAGAAAATGTATTTAAGTCAGAAAAACTTGGTGCCTAATAACTACCGAAATGGAAGTCCAAAGCGCGTACCACTAGATCGCCGTGGCTCTAGGAATGTATTATATTTATTTCCATAAAATTGTATTACTCGCCCTTCTAGAAATCTAGACAGCTAAGTATGATAAGTTATTGAGACACGTCTCCGTGAGCCAGGTGTGTCAGAGTGCTGCGGTGAGGTTATTAATTGATTTAATCCTAAGCTGAAGCTAAATCTGAATTTACAATTCATATGATTTTCGTCCCACTAGCTACAGACGTAAATATGTTTTAATGCAAGTTTTAACTTCAATTATGACTGTGATATTCACTTATGTTTATTGATCTAAGTTATATTTATAACAAAAAAATAAATTGTGTCTGTATGTAATATTAAAAAAAAACATTTTTTCTACATGAATATTTTTTAGAACTTTGTCTATCGGTCTGTTTGTTCCCGCTAATTTCTTAAACGGCTTGACCGATTTTGATTAAATTTATACTGTAAAAAGCTGCCAACCTGAGGACGGGATGGTAAGCCTCTTGCGTAAGTAATTTTACAGGCTATCTTACCCTCTAAACCAGAACACGACAATGGCGAATCACTGATGTGCAAACCCTATTTTAATTAAGTTAAGGAATAAACTACTCAGAAGGGCCAAAAATTCTACCTAATACGCGGAGAGACAAAATTTTGAAATACCTAACCTAAACTTGAAATTTTTTGAAGCCAGTAAGTACTTGAGTATAGTGACATTCTTGTTTTGAAGTAGTAAATATTTATGAATGAAAAATAGAAAAACTATTAAAGTATACAATAATTAGATAAAATAGATACGCAGTCCTTTGTGTTAAATAATATGGTTCCCTACCTAATAGCTACCTAACAGGGTTGACAAAATTTTTGCTTTTGATAAATTTTTACGAGTAACACGTTGTATAAAGTAACATAAATACAAAGAACGCGTCATTGAGTTTTTATTTTTTTTTTTATAATTTATTTTTTCATAATGATGGATTTTCACAGAATGCCGAACGCGTAAATAGTTATAATTATATGTTTCGCTAGCTATGCCCGCGACTTCGTCCGCATTTTATTTTAGTATTTTATATATTTCTAAAATAAAAGTAGCCTAAGCCATTGCTTATTACGTCGAAGTAATTATACTAAGAATGTTTTACTAAATTTCGGAAATAAATAACCGATTAATTACTTAAACTAACCATAACTTATTTTGTTTCATTCATATATTATTGAACTACAACATATCTACACAATTATAATTCCTTGATAAAATAAAATCAATTTAGAATGGCCTGTATCTTTGTTTCAGTACAAAATTAGTTTTAAGTTAATTAGATTATTTATACAGCTATATTATGTATTTAATTTCAGAACTGCAATAATTACGACTTAGAAAAATTTACGGTATAATTTGTGAAGCATGGTAAAAAAAGGGACCGGATTAGTCAACGAATTTTACCTGAGATATTGGCTTTAATAAGCATAACCTTTCTCAGAACCTAGAGTACTTACTCACCAGTCAGATTACATCGTGATCGGTTCAGTGGATTGTATGCTTTAGTACAGACAGACAGTAGATAAATAAACATTCCAAAAGTGTAAAAAATACCTTATCCTGTTTGATCACAGTCATCTTTTTTTGAATATATATTTAATGTACATAATTCACTCAAGTACAGTTTTATGATATATCTGGTTACAGCACTTGGATTTTCTATAGCCCTTCAATAAGAGGCTTAAGCTTGAGAGGTCTATGTTGTCTATAAGCGACGTAAACATCATACTGAAATAAATCCGTATTTTGTATTTTAATTTCACAAAATATAAAGCCAAAAGAAAAAACTTGTTCATAAATGAAATTTGTCTCTCAGTACGAGTACTTGCAAGCCTTTTTAATTAAAAATGACTGACGCTTTCTGTCCTAAAACCTCAATAAGGTAGGTATGCTAGTACAAGCGGAGACAGTAGCGTAACGATTTACATCATAAGAGGAAGCGTTGAGTGACATTTTTACACAACTACTTTTATGACGCAACCACTGAATTTAGTGAAATGCCCATGAATTAATCAAATTATTAGGATAAGGTAGAAAATATTTTAAATTACAAGATCTACTCAGCTATTCTTGTGTCATGACAATGTAATTCTTAAATCTACCACCGGATGTGAACGCGGCTACTGAGAAAATCCGACGAAGGAAACTCAGCGGGCTTGTCTTTTTTTTATTATTTTTTACTAAGTTAATGTTACACTGTAATTTAATAAAGGATATTACTATTATTATGTAAGTATGATTATACTTACATAATAATAGTAATATCCTTTGACAATGTACGCAAATTGATCTAACCCCAAAGTAAGCAAATTGTATGCTTGTGCTATGGGTGTCAGTCAACGATACCAATACATAGCAATACTTATAATATAGATACCACAATAAATTTAATAAAGAATTAGACCCAGAAATACAAACATATATGTTCATTGCACAATACAAAATTATTATGTTATTTCAATTAACTCTGAAAACGTTTAATTTATGAAGTAAATGCAAAAGATTAATAAAATTGATATAACTATTGTCACCAACACCATGACATTTACTAGGTGGTAGAGTTCTGTGCAGCAACTTGCCCGGGTAGGGATCCACCGCCTTACCTATTCCTGCCGCCATAGTGACATTGTCGTGTTCCGGTCCGAAGGGTAAGGTAGCCGGTAGACTTGCACATAAGGTCTAACAGCCCGACCGCAGGACAGCGGCGCACCTACAACATCTATGGTGTCTATAGGCTACGGTTGTCTCTTACCATCAGGGGACCCGTGTGCCGTGTGTGTAAACATATTTAAACAATTTGATAAGTTTGAACTTTTTACTGATGATCTCATTTTTCTTTTAACATTGTACAATTAAGAATAAATAAATCATTTTTATGTGAATTGAATAATGTAATATAATTTTTTGTTTACAAAATAAATTAAAAAACAACTGACAAAAGGTTAGATTTGCAAAAATTGAAAATTGGAAGACTAAAAGCTTATTTGAATATAGTAGGAAATATATATTTCGCATAGAAGCAAACGAACGCTTCCGATTATGAATGTATCCAACGCCCTAGCTAACAAACGTGGTAGAAGCCAGTCAGCATGTGATAGATGTCAGATGCGGTGACACCACAACGTCAACAGGACGGATGGCGTCTAAAAATTCTAAAAGAGAATTGCAATCAATTCCTCCCATTCATTCACCACTGTTTTGTACTGCTGAATTCTATTTCAAACTCGTCAGATTCATCTTTGTGAATAATATTTTGTGGCCATATTTCACATCTGTATTGGATAAGAATTAAATTAAGAGTTATACATGTTTATTACAATTAATACAATAAATAAATAAAATAAAAATTAATAAAAATTGTTTATTTCTGTAACTATATCAATACTTGCTATATAGTGTTGAGACCAACCTACTTAGTATTTAGAAAATACTTGTGGTCTCGCTCCTCCATAGCATAATAAAATTCATTACAAATTCGTCACATCACATTATTCAATACATTGATTTTGTAATTTAAAACATGCAAACTGTGTGTGTGTATGTGTGTGTGTGTATGTTTGTATGTCTTTACACTATTTAAGTAATATAAGTGTTTTAACCTCGGAATATGATTTTGCTTCTAAATATTTGGTAATGACAGCTTTGCAGTTATGACTGTTGAGAGGATATATTACTAGATCTTTATTTATCTTATTGTAGAGATGACTAGATAGTGATAAAAATTTTCGCTGTTTTTGGCAAATACTGTTTTGGTCTTTATTATTTCAGCGACATTATATTTCTTTCTTTTGATTTCAGAATTAGTTTTGTATGGTAATTGTATTTATGTAACCTGAGAATGGTGTATAATACGTAAAGTTTTCTTACAGACAAAAGTTTGCAGAACTTGTAGAGATCATGTGTAGGAAATCGATATGATTTGTACAGTACAATAACTTTTACAAGTGACAATAAAATTGAAAATTAAAATTTATTTTCTTTGTGTATATATTTGTTCCTTCTTTTATTATTTTGGAGCTTAGTTTGTTAAATATGTCAGTTAATACTTTCGAAAAGACAATCACTCAAAATTGGTTTAATTCGTTTTAGTACCGATTTTAATTTATATAAATAGCATTTTCAAATATTTTTTCTATTTCATTCACTTTAATTTTCTACTTAGATTTAGAATCATTTGCTAAATATTTGATTAAGTGCTAAGATGTTGTTTAGTTGGTACGTTATTTTTATGGAATTAAATAGAAGCTACTACTCTCTGTAGGTTAGCCAATTTAATGACTGGAGAGTATCCGAACCGGAATACGCGTTGCATTGGTGGCAAGAATAGGTAACAGCATTAAATATATTTGCTATCTAAATAGATGAAATAAAAAAAAATATGCGATCGTAACATTTAAAATTGGAAGAAGTTTTTTCAATAATTAGAAGTAGCTAATTATATTTTATGTAAGACATAAAAAAAAACTCGTATTCAATTTTTAAATAATTTTAAATTTGAAAGAGATCAATTATAAATAATAATATCATCTTTGGTATCGTCAATAGAAACCAAAGATCCACCTATCATCCTTGGTTTCTATAGACGATACGATTTTTTTAAATTAAATTTTTTATAAGAACCTGAAGAGTGATCCAGGCGTTTTTTATTTCAATTCATATACAAGTATCCCAATGAAAGCATAAGAAATATTATTAATAAGCGGACCCAGCCCCGGTAAACATGTAGCAAGCCTTGGTAGTGTAGTAGTCCGCGATTCTGATTTCTGATATGAGTATTTCTAACTCATATAGTGTATGTATGTGTGTTCTTTCGGTGATGAGAAACATCGTAAGTAAAGTCGGATTCGTGAATGCAAATTTGACCTTATTTAGGATTCGGTTTCGCTTTGGGTCATAAAGGTCAGATGAAAGTCGCTGTGAAAAACTAGTGCCATTGTTGCATCCCCTAGATTAGAAGCCGACCCCGATATCATCTGATGAAAAAAGGTATAAGAAAATAAACTATGTTCAATATAATATTTTAGAACTCAACTATGTTTATTATTGAAATTCTCTTCATATTAATTGCTTCACCACTAAAGTTTGTAACTTTATGACACCGCTGAAGTTTAACGGAAAAGGTTTCTGGATTCGATGGTTGAGTGAAAAGTGACCGAGGCAGTCCAAATATGCTTTGAACCCAAAGGATTAGACAGAGCAGTCATTCGGAACACATTTAATCAGATTCACGAACTGACATCAATTGTTTTACTAGTGTACTAGTGGCGAGAATATTTTCGAATACAGTTTTAGAAATTCATATTTTAAATTAAAAACACATTTATTTTTTCACGTATAACTTATAATAATCTTAAACTATTTTTTAAATAGCCAACCGGTTTAGCGTTTTACAGCATCATCATCATTCTAATTTAAAATATGAATATACAAAAGTTTCACCAAGCGCCAACGATGAATAATATATAGTTTTACAAATGTTTAATCTATTATACATATAACAAAACTGAAGAAGAGTTAATTCTTTACATTGAAGATATTTAGAAAAAGTAAGTCTGTACGTAACCCGGCCGCGATTCGAGCTAACAATACTTAACCGATCATAAAAAAATTTGGCTAGCGGGTATCCTGTATTATGAGGTAGGTTATCTCGGTAATAAATAAATAAATAAATAAATATTACTGGACAAATTACACAAATTGATCTAACCCAAAAGTAAGCAAATTATATGCTTGTGT
>DVZL01002602.1:0-15211 GCA_018236625.1 Lasaia peninsularis
CCGGAGGGCGCCATTTTGACAAATTCTCTTGTGTCATCGCTGTATTAACATACACGCTGTATCTTTTTCAAATTAAAGTAATATTAGGTTGAAATATAAGAATTCTTGTTTAATTACCTGATCTCAATAGGTTATGGGCCCAGGACCACGTAAAGTAACAAGTGGTGTTAAACAAAGAGCAAAGATAACAGAAAAGTTATTAGTGATTTTCAATAGTGAGCGCGTGCTTTCTATAACCTAAAAATGGAGTTCGCAAAATCAAACCTAGAAAAATTCGACGGAACAAATTTTAAGCAGTGGAAATTTCAAATAAAATGTGCCCTGCGTGCCAAAGGGTTGGATATCAACGTGCCAAAACCAGAAGGAAACGCGATTCAGTGGAATAAAGATGACGGCATGGCGATGTTTGTTTTAACGTCTGCTATGGATTTAAATCAAATAGTACTCATCGAAAATTGCGAGTCAGCGTTAGAGGTGATGACCAAGCTCTAGTCCATTTATGAACAAAAATCTGAGATGACTAAATTGATGATACATGAGCGGTTCTATCAATATCGAATGTCACCGGCAGATAACATAGCTCAGCATATTTCTAAGGTAGAAAGTTTGGCTAAGCAACTTAAAGAAACTGGAGAAGTTATTAGTGAAACTGCAATCATAACTAAAATTTTGAGTTCCCTACCTCCCAAGTACAGATCCATTCGCCAGGCTTGGATGTCACTCGATTCGAAGAGCCAAACTGTAATAAATCTGACAGCTCGTTTGCTAGATGAGGAGGCTAGTTTGAATGTTGAAGAAGATAATGAAACCGCTTTGTTAGTTGCAAAACAAAGTATTAAAAAGAAAACTGTTCCGTTAAAGAAGTTAAGCAAACAAAATCATTTTGAAAAGTCAAATGAAGGGACAAATGACAAATCACATCGTTTTTTGTGTTACAACTGTGGAAAACGTGGTCATTTTGCCAAAGAGTGCCGTGCACCAAAACAGAAACAGAAACAACATGAAGAAAAGAATATGTTAGCATTCCATGTAGCAAATATAGATTTGAAAGATGATGATGGTTTAAAATGGATATTGGACAGCGGTGCATCAGCTCACATGTGCTACATACGTGAAAACTTTGCTGAATTGCATGAGTACACTGGACACCCACTGAAACTTGGAAACCAAGAAGCTATAGAAGTAGTTGGCCAAGGAAATATATTGATAGACAAGTGTGTCAATGGACAGTGGGAGAGATGTATCTTGAAAGATGTTTTATATGTACCAAAACTAAGAAGAAATCTATTTTCTGAAGGAGTAGCGACAAGACAAGGTTATACTATTATCAAGAAGCAAACAGATGCTTTAATATACAAGGAGAATAAAATAGTGTTATGTGCATCATTGCAAAGCAACAATCTGTATGAGTTAAGGGTTAAAACAATTAAAAATCCAGTGTGTAATGTAGTGCAGAAATTGGACCTTAAGACATGGCATGAACGCCTAGGACATTTAAACATCAAAGAAATACAGAAAATGTGTAAAAACAATGTGATCACTGGCGTGGATTTATCAAACTGTGACAACTTTGTGTGCGAGGGTTGTGCTTATGGTAAGCATGCCCGCCGACCATTCAAGAAATCAAATAGATTACCACAGCAACCAGGTGATGTTGTATATAGTGATGTCTGTGGACCATTCAACGTGCCATCTGTACAAGGTATGAGATATGTTGTTATCTTTAAAGATGCTTCTACTAGTTATAGGTATGTGTACTTTTTAAAGAATAAATGTGATGTATTGAATTGCTTCAAGAAATATAATTCAATGATCAAAACTAAGTTCTCACATAATATACGCATATTGCACACAGACAATGGCGGAGAGTACATAAGCAAAGATTTTAAAGAATATCTTGACAGTGAGGGTATTACTCATGAGCTCACTGCTCCTTACACACCGGAACAAAATGGACGGGCAGAAAGAGAAATTAGGACAATTGTTGAAAGTGCTCGATCCATGCTTTATGTGCGTAACGTACCACTCAATCTTTGGGCAGAAGCAGTGAATTGTGCTGTTTATTTGTTGAATCGTACGTCTTCGAGTCAAACACCAAATATTACTCCATTGGAGTTATGGAGTGGTGTTAAACCTAGTCTAGAGCATGTAAGAGTGTTTGGATGTGAAGGCTATGTCCATGTGCCAGATCAGTTGAGAAAGAAGCTTGATAGTAAAAGTTGTAAGATGATGTTAGTTGGATATGATAATTTAAATTACAAAATGTACAATCCAATAACAAGAAAAATTACAATATCACGGAATGTAATTTTCAATGAACAAAAAAGTCCTGAAATTAAGAAAAATGAAGCACAAATTTTCATATGGGATGACAATGAACAAAATATTGAAGAGGAGATAGATAACACTGAATTGATTGAAAGTGATGAAAGCACACATACTGCCATTGATGAAAATGATATAACCTATGAATCTTCACAAGATATTGATTTTACAGATATTGATCGTTCAAACATTACTTTGCGACCACGTAGAAATAATATTTTTGAGGCAAATATTATGGAATTAGACTTACCAGGCAGTTATGATGAAGCAATAAATAGTAAAGAGGGTGACTTATGGTTAGAGGCCATAAATGAAGAATTAGAAGCTCATCATACTAATAACACTTGGAGTTTGGTGGACAATGAAAACCAGAGAACTATAACATCGAAATGGGTTTTTAATATTAAAAGAAATAAAGATGGAAAAGTTGAGAGATATAAGGCTCGTCTTTGTGCCCGTGGTTTCACACAAATTGAAGGGTTGGATTATAATGAAATTTTTTCTCCTACTACAAGATATGAATCAATCAGAATACTATTATCTCTTTCTGCTGAGTATAATTGGAACCTTAGACAATTAGATGTCAAGACAGCTTTTTTATATGGAGAGTTAGAGGAAGATATTTTTATGGTTATTCCAGACGGAGTCAAGGCACCAGCAAATAAAGTATGTAAATTGAATAAGTCCTTATATGGCCTCAAACAGGCATCTCGTTGCTGGAATCAGAAGTTCACTAATTTTCTATTAAAGTTTGGTTTTGTTCAGTCACAGGCAGACAATTGTGTATTTGTTGGTAACTTCAATGGTATCAAAGCTTTGTTAATATTGTATGTCGATGATGCTATTATAATGTCACACTCAAATTCAGTATTAGATCAAATTGTAAGTTATTTAATGCAGGGATTTAATATCAAAGAGCTGATTTTAAGTCGATTTGTAGGTTTAGAGATTTTAAAGGATGAAAATTCTGTTTGTATTAGTCAAACACAATATATTGAGCAGTTAATAAATACATATAATATGAGTACTGCACATGCAAGCAATACACCTATTGATGTAAATGTTCAGTTGACTAAAAATGTTGACAGTAAAAAGACTGATTTTCCTTATAGAGAAGCCATAGGGTCATTGCTGTTTTTATCTTCTGCAACTAGGCCAGACATATCCTATGGAGTAAATCTATTAAGTAGATATATAAATAATCCTAGTGAAACACATGTAAATCAACTTAAAAGAATTATTAAATATCTTATTAAAACTAAAAACTTATGTATCAAATATCAAGGTCATGAAAGTTTAATTGGATATTCAGATTCAGATTTTGCAGGGGACATAGACACAAGAAAATCAACCAGTGGTTATATTTTTATGTTAAATGGTGGACCTGTATCTTGGTCTAGTCAAAAACAGCCCTGTGTTGCTTTATCAACAACTGAAGCTGAATTTGTAGCCAGTTGTGAAGCTGCTAAAAATCTTTTATGGTTAAGACAATTTTTCAAAGAAATTCATATAATTCAAAATTGTACAACTTTGTGTATGGACAATCAAAGTGCAATCAAACTGATAAACAATCCTGTTTATCATAGAAAGACAAAGCATATTGATATCAAGTACCATTTCATTAGAGAAAAGGTTAAAAGAAAATTAATTAATATTAAGTATGTACCAAGTTCACACCAACTGGCAGATATCTTTACCAAAGCTCTACCTACTGTAAAATTTGAACATATAAGAGATGAAATATTGTCAATGATGTAAGTAAGTTTGTTTGTATTAAGAGTAGGCAAATGTAAGTTTATAAAATTTAGTGGGAGTATTGGATAAAATTTTATATTAATGAAGTAGGATGTATGCAACTTATACATTTGCCTGTGTTTTTTTTACGCCGGAGGGCGCCATTTTGACAAATTCTCTTGTGTCATCGCTGTATTAACATACACGCTGTATCTTTTTCAAATTAAAGTAATATTAGGTTGAAATATAAGAATTCTTGTTTAATTACCTGATCTCAATAAAGACAACGACAACGAAATATCACGCGGCTCTTCTAATGGTAAGACATTTGTGACAGCATCGGCCCTGGACACCGCAGATGACGCAGACGGTCGGGTGTTAGGCCTAGTCTGCAAGACCACGGGCTATAGAAGCTGTCAGTATAATACTACAACAGCAGTTTATTAAATCTATAAGGATGATTAATTTTACCGCCGTACCAGGTTTGAGGAGATTTGTGGACGTCACGGGTCCGGAGAACGTCTGACACCTCGGCTCGGAGCGCACTTCAATGTCTCCTTACTGTACGGTCAACAAAAATTATTAGAACCGAAAATATTTTATTTCTCAGAGACCTTACAAGCGATTCTTGAGACGCGTCACATCGGATCGGAACGCGGCCACTCGCTGAGAAGATCTGGCGAATAAACTGAGCGGGCTTGTCTTTTTAATATTATATATTCTAAATAAATTAATGTTACATACAATATATCGTCAGAACGTATCAAGTGTCACGACTTCTATACATGTACTTGCCTAGCTTCCTCCCATTCATTACTTTCTCCATGCAAACACGCCGTTTTCGGAGAATCTTGACACCACCCTCGGATAATGCACGAGCTATTTGGTCCAGGAATGGCAATCGAGACCTCCCCGAGTACCTACAGCCACCCACTAGCTGTATCCACGACTTCGTTCATGTGTTAAACTAAATTGCAATTATTCGGCCTCTAGAACATGGCGTACCTATTTTAAACGGTTCAGGTACGTTTTGCGTTTTTACAAATTCATACGTGCGTAAAACGCGATAAAAGCGCGCGAGTGAAGCGCGTTCGAAACTCGTTTGATGCGAGTACAAAGGGCCGACGGAGGGATAGAGCCACGCCAATAACTTTGTTTATATCTACGTCTTTATCTTTTTAATAGCAATACTTTTTAACACGTTTACTGCGGCAAGTAAAATCATAATTCTTCAGCTGGTGCGGTGGCGGGCTAAAATGCGCCCCCAACGATATTTCCGCCAGTGCGTGGCAGGTCTTTCTAGGCCCACCAGCACTAGGAATGATTAAATTGCTATAACTTTGTGGAAACATAATGTATTTTCCTTTTTTTTATATTGTTAGAATGACCTTGAACCCAACATTCTTAGGTTTGATTCGCCCCGGGATCTGCCAAACAGGAAATGAGAAATGAAGCAGGGAAAATGACAGGCCGATATCGACCTGACCCGCAGTAGAAAGTATTTTTAGTAGTGATGGGACAGAGAAAAATAAGGGGATATCGAAAAAAAAAGAATTATCTTAAAAGAACTGAAAAATGTTTTTATTTACTAATGCCTGTCTTGAAAACATGTTACGCAAAGGTGTTGGTTGCATTTCCTGCAATATTTTTTTATCTTCTTTACTTTTTTTTTGCTTGGATACTATTCAAGGTTATCCGCAGTCTGTCGTAGCACCCTGCACAAATTTTTCGTTTCGCGCTCATCTCAAGGACATGGTCATTGTCCTGAGGTATTGCTTGATTTTCTGAAATGAAATTTTTTTATTTAATTCCGCGTGATTTATTAACCATTTATGAGTTTTACCACAAAAGTTGCGAAACTGAACAACTTTCCTTAAAGAACATAGATCGAAATAAAAAAAGGGTTATCTGAGATCCCTTATAAAAAAAATTGTATAAGGGATCTAAGATAACCCCAACACCCTGTATATATAAGTACATAATTATGAATATATGGTGTATAATATAGTGGTACCAAGGCCTTATGCCTATTTATTAAAAATGTGGTAAAGTAAAGTAAAGTAAGTAAAAAATAGTAAAGCGTTATTTTATGATAAATGTAGATGACTTTCCCGAAATAAGAATTCGTATCATGTGTTATTGATAAGTAAACAGTCCCATAACATACCATAATAGAAGCAGTAGTGCAAAAAACGCCATACATTGCTTGCAAAAAAATATTGGAGTCAGCACAAAGCTCATGCACAAAGACCATGCGTAGCCACCGTAAAACTAGTAATATGATCAAAATAGTTACCTGTTGGAAATGTAGAACGTCTGACGATGTTAAAACACGGTAATGTAGGAATCGCCTTCAACATGATCTATATATGCCTACAGTGATGATTATACGTCATTATACTTACTATCAGGGCATATACTTTTTCCAGTTAATGATTGCATTAATGCCTCTGTAAATTCCTTTTTTGAAACCTTCTTATCATTTTTCATGTTGTATGTGATCCACGCGTTTACTAACGCCATGCCAAATAAATATTCCATACCCACTTTTCTGAGCCATTTGAGCCCTCTTTTTAATGTAGAATAGTATGAAGACATTTGGTCGCTGAAGTCAATTCCTTTTTTGGTGTTATTATACGTTAAGACACATGAAGGCTTTTTTATATCTTCATTCGTCTTCTTATTTTTTTTACCAGTGTTGACAAGTAAATCTTTGTCCTCTTTGAGTGTAGATAGCATTAAAAGTTGCCTTTTGTCAACCCATTTAATAACTTTAACGCCATTTTTATTCATAGCTCCTTTGATTTCGCCCTTCTTCAACTTTAGTGACACTATCTCCTTAGTCTGATACAATTTTTTAAGATTTTGTGGTTCTTAGTCGCAGTAAATACCAATAGAATAAAAGTTTGAAAACCACTGCTTCATTATACACTGAAAAAGAGCACAGAATTTTATTCAACCTTTACATTAGCAAACGACTGCATCTCTGAACTATGCATACTTAATCTGTTCGCTGATGATGAGCAAGGTGAAGACAAGGTTGTATATAAAGTCGGTTTACGGACGATAATTTTACGTGATAACGTCAAATCTCAGTGATAAAGCTACCACATACAACTACAACCAAAACAATACCAACAACAACATATAACCACACCTACAGCCATACCAACAACAACATATAACCACATCTAAAACCACAACCACAACCATACCTACAACATATAATCACACCTAAAACCATACCAACAACATATTACTACACCCACAACCACAACCATACCAACAACATATAACCACACCTACAACCATACCAACAACATATAACCACATCCACAACCAAAACCACAACCATACCAACAATATATAATCACACCTACAACCATACCAACAACATATAACCACATCCACAACCAAAACCACAACAATACCAACAACATTTAACCACACCCACAACCAAAACCACAACCATACCAACAACATGTAACCACACCTACAACCACAATCACAAACATACCAACAACATATAACCACAACCACAACCATACCAATAACAACATATAACCACACTTATAACCACAAACAACACATTCACAATCGGCTCAGGTGGAACGTGCGGCCAGCGTTCATCGATTTATAAGACGTTATCACGTCAAAATTATATTGAAACAACTATTAACTGTAGTAGGCTAGTTTTTAAGAATAATTATTTTCATAATTCCATAAAAACCAACAAAAACCTTAAAAAAAGTTGATTGTGTATAAAAGGTAGTACACAAAACTTACCGTTTGTGCTTCGTTTTCCGCGCACATTTTTTTCCAAATTCTTTTTTTTAGTGGGAAATATTTCTTCGCTGCTGTTACTATCACTGTCAATAACTGTGGGGCGAATAACTCTATTTTCCAAAATTTGTACTTTTCGTTTGTTGCTTGCCATTGTTAACGCTACGATATGTCCGATCAATTACATAGCACAACACTAACTGGCGGGGCGCGCGCTCTGTGCGGTGGCAGGTCGCTAGCTGCCCGTTATGAGGGCAGGCCGAAATAGGCCTCCTGACGCACTGAGCGGATGTTATTCACCGTCAGTGCGTGGTAGGTCGATAAAAGCCTGCCGTTTTGTTTTGATGGGGAACAACTACAATTTTTACCACAAGTTGAAATATATATTTGTCTCTATCGATTTTTTACAAACACCTGTGATAATCGTTTCGCACGAGCGGGAGGGACATAGTTTTCTTCGTCCGCACTAGCTTAAGTACCGCGGCAGGCCGATATCGGCCTGTCACGCAGTGAACGTGTTAACATGGATATACCTTTTGGATAAATCTAATTTAGTTTTATTTAAAAGTTTAACAGAACAGTTTTTTAGATACGTTTAAACTTTAACAAGTTTAATACTAAAAAATCCATTATTTTAAAACGTAATTTGATAATTATTTTATTTTTATTTTACAAAATTTCCTTCAGTCTAGCAGAACTGGATGTAATATTTGTAAATTGTATTTCAATAATATTTACAGACCATTTTGATAGATTATATCAATAAATAAACCAATATCCCTATATCCCTAAACCAATACCTAATAAAATGTATTCGTACAATATAAGAAATGTTCTTGGATTTTTAAAATATTATTTGATATTAAATAGTAATGTACGAGTAGGTACATAATATACTAAGTCATCATATTTTTTTCAACAATTAAGTATGTGTATTTTATATATTGCATTTAAGACCTAAACTGCATGTACATATTTGTAAATGATTTTAGCCTTCTTTTTATAACTATAATATGCTATTTTGTTTCTAACGAATTTTATATATAGATTCTTTTTACGACGTAAGTGCCCACTAAGATGGGATTTTAGGAAGTTCAAGCCGTTTAGGTTTTTTTGGGGTTGATGGTTTGTATGAAACTTTACTATAATTCTTTACTATACTACATATTATATGTTCATTACTATAATTGCGAGGAGTTTCAAATTTTGCATGCGGGTTCTTTTTAGGACGCTAAGACGGGGCTTTCGAAATTCAACTCCTAAGAGAAGATTTGACTTTAATTTACAACATTTCATTTTAACGTAAGTAGAATATTATATATATAATTATTTTTATATACCCCTGTCGTCACGCAGTCACGGATTTACACAATTCAATAGCATATATCAAACATATACATAAAACCATATCAAAAACCAAATCGCAGGCAATATATTTTAAATACTACAATACTACTATATTTCTCTCAATTTTAATGAATCATACATAGTATAAAACAAAGTCACATTTCTGTCGGTCCATATGTATGCTTAGATCTTTTAAACTACCCAACTATACAAATAAATAAATATTAAGAACTAAAACATTATAAAAGAAGATTAACGAATAAGAAATTGAAACAGATTAAAAAAGAAGATATTGACATCACTGTGTATGACATAAACATTCACTTCTGTTACAATCGAAATTAAATAGTTGACTTTTATAGGTTCAATATGTTATTTTTAATATATTTCATATTTTGCTGTCTAAAATATGGTGTGGTCATTGGAAAACAAATTGAATCAGAGTTTCAACAAGACTTAAATTTATATATTCCGCCTAATGACACAGTAAGTCATCAAATACGGCTCTCTGAAATGTCCAAAACCTTTAACCAAAGTTATAAAACAACTACGAAAAAGATAAAATCAAAGTCTGAAAGATTTTTTAGAAGTGTAACAAATTCTCGTTTAAATCACAATTTGCAGTGTATCTCATGTGTCGGTTACAATGAGTCAAAAATACATGAAGCATGCTATAAAGGAAATTCGTAAGTAGCTGTGGAATTACCTAATTATTACAGTGGGGTATTCGCAAACTTGTACCTACCCGTTTATGTTAACGAATCGCTATATCTATTAAAAAAACATCATCAAAATCCGTTGCGTTGTTTTAAAGTTAGAATAGACAGCGGGAAAGGGACTATGCTTTATTTATGTAGTGATAAGGTTCCTTTGGAATCAAGAATGCCAAGACACTGGATAGGAAACCTATAGATAAATGAACTTTGAAATCTACCAAGATACACTGGCACGTAGTAGACTGATAAAATACTCTAGGTAATTTATTTAGTAAAAACTCAAGGCTGGGTAATTTTTGCAGTAAAAACTCCAAGTTGTTGAGTAAAAAAATATTAGAACACAGCCCTCATGTCCATCATCGAATTAAAAAAAAACTTTTAAAAGCACAAAGAGAATTAGGCACCTGAATCCAATGTTAAAACCATTTTAATTGTTAAAAACTGTTTTAATTTTTGACAGGATAACTTAGTAGTACACAGCTCTCTTGATACATACATAGATATTGTATGTGCATCCCCGTTTCAATAATCAGAACGCAGCACCAGGTCGAGGTTCGGTCTTCCGGGAGTCAGTCCCTGGCATTAGCGTTGTAGATAATCCCACCTAGTTAAGTAATGATTTCTCGGGCTAAACACTCTCCTCCGCCACATAATTCGGTAAAGTTATAAAATAGCCACATGGTTAAGCAACTAATCAATCATTAATAAAAAAAGGTGCATCTCTATTCAATTCAACATGCAAGTTTCCGGCTACCGAAATGTCCAAAGACGTCATGGAGCCAGAATAGGTAAAACGGTGGATCCTTATTCGGCCGAGTTGTTGCAAAGCACTACCACAAGTGGGACCGGTAGACCTGGTAGGGAGGCAGATAATCTTTTCGACACGGGGGATCCCGACCAACACGGAAAAAAATTTAATTGAAATAGATACGTTCAGTAATTTATTTTTGAACGAAGGGGAGCGTTTAAAAATTCAAGTGCCAATATTAATACATCAAAGAGTCAATTAAAATTTTATAACTGCCTCTTTGGTCGAGCATTCGAAGGATCTATTTTAGTTTATCCCAAAAACTCATGTTGTTGTTCGTGATTAGATTTGTGAATGATACGGTGACGGACTTGACACCTGTGACGTAGTGACCTAATATCGTCGGCTAATCATGGGTTCTTAAGTACCTCTGTCTACCCCTACAGGCGTGAAGATATTTATTTTCTAATTTAAATACTTCCCTATTTGTACAGGTCAGTAATAGAAAACTGCACCCATTCTGAGCAATGTTACACTGAATTTCACCCGAAATATATTAAACGTGGGTGTGTTTCCCCAAAAAGGTTAAACAGAACATTTGCATGCAAGTGTCCGCTTTGTAACAATAAACCTTACAATGACCGTTCTTATTACGAATACGAAAAATTACGTGATTGGGAATATGACAATTACCGTTTGGAGAATATTTCAGGACCAAGTCTTATATGTAAAGTGTGTGAAACTAATGGAATAAATAAAGAAAATGACTTGGTATGCCAATATGGTAATAAGTAAGTATATAGCTTATAAATGACATATTATTATTGTTCATTGTTACATAACATACATATTATTACGTACAATAATTAAATGTTACAATTCGTACGTATACGTATACCTACGTACGAATTGTAACATTTACTTACTATTTATTTTTGTAACCGTGCCTTGTTGGAACTGGGTGTATTTTTTCACAATATAATATAGTATTTCGTTACATACACTTAACTAAGCAGTTTCACTTATTAATTTCAAAATACATTTTCTGCTTTTAGATGCCGACTTAAGCTTTAACATATTCTTATGCATTGTTACGTACATAAAATCATGAACATTTCAATATTTTTTGTCCAATTGTAACATATTATACTATTTATTTAATTTTGTAATTTTTGTCATTGCTGGTATTTTTTTTTTCAAATTACTATTAAGGTTTATAATAAAAGCTATAACTGAGTGTATGGTGGAATATAATTGTCAAAATGTTACTTTAGAAAATCCGTCTCCTGTTTTGTCTTCCTGTAATTTTTGTCCCCACCTAGATCCGTTTCTCTGATAAATAAATATCGAAATATTATAAGGGTCGGTTACATAATCTAGGGGATTTGACAAGGACGCTAGTTTTTTCACAGACTGCCATGTGAAATATTATAAATAAATATCTGGACAAATTACAACATTGATCTAACCCCATGGTAAACAAATTACATGTTTATATTGTGGGTGTTATTTATTCAACGATGCTAATATATATTAGTTAAATAGATACAAAAAAAAATATTACAAAACAGACATCTAGTTCACATAAATATACAAATATTTACTTGAACTTAAAATTAATAACGCATATTATCAATCCGTTCAAAAGAGTACATAGAAATACTCGAAAATTATCACAAGAAACAAATGTGTTTCTTCTTCAACAATGACAGAATATATATTATAAATAATGTAAAACAACCTTAAACACCTAAAAAGATAATTATAATATTAATAAGTCGTTAACTAGACACGTGAACGTGTGGCATGGCACAGCGGGTGGCAAGACGGGGTGGCATGCGAGTTGAGCATAAACATATAAATTTATGTTTTGCTATAAACATTTCGTGCAGTAAATTCTTTTTAATATGATTCAGATGAAGAATATGTTACTTGTTTTGGTTCCACATCAGATTGGATTTGGGTTTCTTTGAAGAATCAATTCAAATCTTCTCATCAGAACTCTTAATTTTTTCACCTTGAATTTTTGCCAGAGGTTAGTCCGGGTCTTCAGTGTAGAATAGACCTTATTCATCATTTATCTTACCTATTCCTGCCGTCATAATGACATTGTTGTGTTCCGATTTGAGTAAGGTAGCCGGTAGATCATATTTTAACCAAAGGTTTTAGGTTTTTCAAAATTTTAAATTTTGCTTTTATTATTCATTTAGGACAAAGTCGATAAGTAAAAGGATTTTGTTATAGGAAAAAAATCACAAAATAGATTGAAATGAGCTGTCTCACTCTATTAGGGCCGGTCATCTAACTCTCACAGAGCTAGCTTGTTTTTACGACTCCACAACATCGACAGAAAAAGAGGTTGACCAGTCTAGAAAGAGTTAGGTACACTAGTTATTCGGGACAAGTCTTTGTTAGTAATCTCTAAAAAACTTTAGCTTCAAGGGAAATCTAATGAGTAATTCGTCCTTTTTTTCAGTGCAGAATATATGATGTGTGGAAAAAATCAATTGTGTTACACTAATATAGAATTAGACAGTTCCTTTGTCTCAAGAGGTTGTATAGATATGCCCATATATAATCCTTTCTATCAGTTCTGCAGTAAGCCATTATGTAATACTAAATCATTTATACGTCCACGCTTAATGTTATCAGCTTTTTATTTTCCTCAAGATTCTTTATCAGTTACCCTTGTTTCTTTTGGAATAAGAAATAAATTGTCTTTTTTAATCTCATATTTGACTTCAATAGTCGTAATAAAACTTTTTTAACATGAAGTTTGCGTTTTATTTTTTAAGTTTCCTCTATAATTGTCAATAGCTACATAAATCATCAGAATGTATAATGGATTGTTTTTACAAATTTTCATATTAACTTTTTTTGTAAAATATATATCTAACAATGACACAGTTGTTAGAAAAACTTTACCAATATCTAATTTTAGACATACAGTAGAAGAAATATCGACTGATGATTCAATAAACGAAAATGAACATGATGACTCTGCATCAAAAATTGTGTCGGTCATGGTAAAAAATATAAAGGAATTATTTGGTCACTCTGAAGCCAATAATTTAAAGGAATATAATAATAATATGACTGCTGAAAACAATTCAGCTGAAAATAATTGTGTAACTATTACAGATAATGTCACCAGTTCTTCATACAATTACCAGTATGTTAACGTTACCACTACTTTAGATACGTTAATTGAAAAAATTGAGGACAAAAAATCTAATTGGTCTTTTACTAATACTAATAAATTTAAAAAGTCAATGACTTATGGTAATAATCTTATAATGAAAAAGTCAGAAAGTAAATGGAAAGATAAAAAATATACCAAAATGGTCGATTCAACCACTAATATTATATTTGAGCGTAATATTTTTGAATCTGGTGGTCTATCCTGTATAACATGCGATAATATTCTGAGAGGAGATTGCAGCACTCCAGCTGATAAATTGTGAGTTTGAATTGTCTTATATATTATTAAACTTTTGTCTAAAGTTATAACACTTCTGAGAAATCTCGTGATTCGCTCTTTAAAATACGAGTATCAACGTGCGGAAAAATATTGCTTCAACAATTCTAATGAATGAACATGTTATAAAATAACGTGTAATTTAATGACATGTTAGCGCTGGCGGAAAGAGAAATTTCCCAAATTTCACAATCGTTACTTAAATAATAAGCATGTTTTTTGAAAACTAAAGCTCCGTTATAAGAATTCAGATTCTTTAAACACCATTCACAAAAAAAGATTTTTTGGATTGTGCCCTTATATTATTTCTTAGAGTGCGATGTATGTTTGACTAATTTGTTACATTAATTATTTAATGACTATCTTCTTGAACCCTAGGTTCAGGTATTGCAATCATTGAAAAGGGACCTCTAAATTCCCACCTAGTATTCTGGGTCTCTTATTAATACATTTTATACCAATTTTATTTTTTATAAACTTTTGTGTTCCAGCCAACATTAAAGTAAAAAAAAACAACTTTTAGGTTTCCATCTATGGTCTGTGAAAGAAAAGATGACGTATGCTTTTCGCAGCACACTCCATTTGGATTAGTTAGACGAGGGTGCTTTGATACAAATAATACCTTAACTATTTATGTTTGTTCCTGCAATCTATGTAACTCATTACCAATATCAGATATACCATACATATTTTCTTCAATAGAAGACTGGAAAAGAAATATTATTGAATTATCCCGAACTAAATATTTCCGAAAAACTATTTTTAAAAATATGTCATGTCTAAGATGTGAAGTTAATTCTTCAATAACTGAAGATACGGAAAATGGGAACGATTGTTTGAATGGTAATATGTATGTGTTCGTATTTATAATTATTCTAAACTTAAATAATCTGTTTGTGTGCAGTAAAGATCATGGTCATCATATTTGGCTTTCTCCGTCCAAGGTAATCGTCGTTAACTTGTATTTCAAATTCATCATCTTTTTACACTCACTCAATTATTGTTTAAGAGGAATCACTAGAGCCGTTTTTCCATACAAACGCTGTCCCCTGTTTCCTCCCTGGATAATGCCGGTAGAGT
>DVZL01002603.1:0-15210 GCA_018236625.1 Lasaia peninsularis
AATTGAATTCTAAGATTCCACCCGAACATACATACTTACATACATACAATGCAAGTTAAATAAAAGCTTTTAATAAATAACCGCCAGGCCGGGTGTGTCCACTTCTCCCCGATGTCGTCTCCGCCGCAGTGCGACATCAAGGTCCTGATCCTGCTCTACACGTCCGACAAGAAGGCCTATCTCGGTTTCATACCCAACAACCAGGCCACCTTCGTCGACCGACTTCGGAAGGTAAAATTCTAATTTTTTAAGTAATTTCATAAATTACTTGATCTTATAATTTGCCAGACAGTTAAAAGCAAGCCATTGTTGAAATATAAAGCTTGTGAATTTAGCCAATGATTTTATATACAAATAAGAGGTAGATACGTCATCAGCGCTCAAAACTCGTGCCGTTAATTGGTCCTATTTAGGACCAATAAAAAATATTATTAAAATGCCGCCTTGTGTGTTTCGAAACTGCACAAATTACGATAGGAAATTTGATAAAAATAAAGGAATACCGTATGTGATACAGTAAGTCTATAAAATATTAAGATTTACATAAATTTATTTAAATATAATATTGCAAATTATTAAATTACGTATAGTCGTTTCATATCAATCGCAACAAATCAATCGTGTCTGTACTGAGTACGTATAGCTGTCTTTTTCACTCTTGTGATGTGCATGTCTTTTGTCGCATTTATCTTGTTTGTTTTGTTTTATTAAATGTAAGTATTTAATATATAGGTACCTGACGGAACAATTATTTTGTGTATGCAGTATGAAGATAGCGTATCTTGTATGTAAAATCATTGAGTTTAGCTATTAAAAGTGAGTTGATTTGTCAACAATATTGGTTGTCACTCTGAATAAGTATCGAACTTGGTACTACACATCTAATGCTCTATGAGTTTTATTTTAATAACCATAACTCAAAAAAAAAAACCGGCCAAGTTCGAGTCTGACTCGCGCATGAAGGATTCCGTACCGTAATATCTATAAATAGCAAAAAAAAATTTTTTTATTGTATTAGATCCACACTAATATTTACTTCATTCTGTTTTTTTGTATTTGTTTTTTAGGGGCAACAGAAATACTTCATCTGTATTTAATAAACAGACAGACAGACAGCAGAGTCTATTAGGGTTACATTTTTACTCTTTTGTATACTGAACCGGTACAGGGTATATGGATTGAAAAAATGTCTTTTTTTTTGTATGTTTGTCATGCGGTTATTCTGTTAATTCACAATGTTTTGATAGTCCTTTATAATATTATAGGTTCTAATTCAGTTATGTATGTGTGTGTGTATGGCTATTGGTTCTGTACTTTTTGAAATATGTACCAGAATCACAAAAATATTTTACCATTTGACATTGAAGTTGGTTTTTTTGCAGTTTTACTGCGTTTAAAAAATCTGATAAAAAATATGTGTCTTCATAGAGCTGTTGAAAGATGATATTGGTTCGTGGCTAAGCTAGATACTAAATGGTGCTTTCGAACCGGAAAATGACAGTGGCGACAATTGTCTAAACGATTCATCACAAAGTCCATGTCAGTCACGGTGTTAGTGATAGAGTAACACGGAGAGTGAGTCTTATGAGTTTTGGTAGGTGTTCGTAAAATAGGCATCTACATATAAAGAATATTGCAGGTGATACAGCAGCAGAAGATGAACAAGCAGCTGCCGCCGGCCGTCAGCGCAGCCCCAGGGCTCCCCGGGACCATGCCCTCCGCCACCATGGCTGGTAACTACCACCACGTCACGCTTTATATAATAAAAGCGTTAAAATGTGCATAAAGATTTTTCAAATCAACGATTCAAACGAGATATAATAATTGATAAAACTAAATCAAAATACAAAGATTGATATTCTATACTCTATGCAGGCAGCGGTTTGGGGGGCGGTATGGGCGGCGGCCTGGTGGGGCTGGGCGGAGGACTTAACGCTATGCCGCAGCAGCATCAACAGGTGAAACATACATACATACGCGCTTACACACACAAATGCTCACCCGCACGCACACTGCACGACCGTCTTATCCATTAACAAAAAGTGGCAAAATACTCTATTAACATAGACGTGTTTTGTGTTCATATACTATATAATAAAGCTATTTTTGAACTTCGTGTACATCAAAATTTAAAATGTAAAAGCAACTGGTGCTATCTGCACCAGTTGCTACTCCTCCAACTCAAACTCCAACAACGACTGACAATGAAGTTAAATCCGAAAATTGACGCGTACGCAACTACGAATACTAAACGGTTACAACTTGTACGTATGTTTTTTTGTTAAAGTTAATATTTAATGCGCATTAACCTCCGAATATTTGTTCCTACTGGCTATTTGTCGCCTAAAGTAGCCTAAGACTGTATCAAATTTTGCCACTTATATTATTAATTTTAGACACATTTATGATATTGGATAATGGCAGGGTATGATGATGGGCGGTGGCATGGGTGGGCACGTGGGTGCGGTGGGGGGGATGGCGGGAGTGGGGGGGAGCGGGGCGCGCGGCTCGCAGCTGGACGGCCTGGAGGCGGCGCGACAGCAGAACCTCGAGAAGATACAGCACCTGCAGCAGACGCTCGAGGCGGCGCAGCAACAGGAGGCGCAGTTCAAGTCACAAATGGATATAGCTTCGCATCTGCAAGCCGCGCAGCAGCAGGAGCAGCACTACAAACAGCTGGAGGTAAGCTCGAAGAAAGCTTCAATTCAAATCATCGGCACTTGGTGAAACGCACTACGATCAAGTCATTTGTGCACATTAATTATATCGTTTTGGCAGAACTCGGGTTTTCTTGGATAATTACAAATCCTGCCAGTTAATGCAGCAATTAATGATTTGTAAGTTTGAGTGTGATCACTCATGACCCTGAACTCCTGAGTGTGGCGAAGGCGTATAGTGGCCGTCATTCTATTCGGATTTCAAGCAGGAGGTAAAGTTCATCAGTTTATATAGTGGCGGATGTAAATTACACGCGGCCCCTTCGTCTGCACGGTAGCATCCTTTGACACGTACCGAGGCGGCGTTTACATGGGCGACCGTATCTAAGTGAATGGACCTTACCTGTTTATACGTGAAAGGGAAGTTGGTCAATGATAGTCTGGCTATCTAACGTGACAAATATCCACAGGAGCAGCAGCGTAAGCACCAGCTTCAGCAGCTGCAGCTGCGGGGCGCGGGCGCGCACGCTCCGAGGATCATGCGGCCGCTCATGCCGCCCAACCCCGGACTGCGGCACCTCCTGCAGCAGGTATACTAGCCGCACCGACGAACAAAGTACCGATTCTCATACCTATCCGATATTCACACAAGTGTCATAAGAGCGGGAAGGGACTCCCCACCATTTATTAACCGAATCGTTTCAGCCGTTCTTGAGTTATATATAGTGTTGCCAAACACAACTTTCTTTTATATTTATAGATATATTTAATACTATTATAATGCTTATTCAAACTGTGACAAGTATATCGCAGTCAAAAAATTTAATATTCCATTATGACATTACCGAGAGAAAAAGTGGCCGATAAACTTATGAAACAAGCTTCACAACCCACCTCGGCTTGGCAACGCACCACTGTCATGTTGAATGTCTATGCGACATACATCTGTTACATTATTATTTAGAAAATATTAGCGCACCTATTCCAATTATTACGATTTATTAAGTGCCTCGAAAAACACACAATTTAAGTAGGCGCACGCTTGATTTACAGAACCACTTGTTAGATATATGAATTTTATTTGTATCATGTGCTTCTGGTCAAAAAAATATATAAATATAACTTGTACAGTAGTGTAAAGTGTTATCTATATATTATGTAGATTTAGTTTCATTTTTTAAAATTTTAAACACACTTCCATTCTCATAGTGCGCTTGTTTCATTTTATCATTAAACTCCTTTTTATATAAGATGACCAAAAAGTAAAATCCGGCCAAGTGCGAGTCGCGTACGTAGGTTACTATGCCATATTTATCAACTATTAAAACATCAAAAAAGTGCGTTTTGAATGTTTAGTAACATATTATAATTAGTATATAGCTTGTGCGATTCATTTTTAATCTATATAACCTATATTCATTTTTAGTCTATACCTCAATTTAAATATGAATAGCGACATCTATTAGTTGTTGGGTAAGACTCCGCAAAATATCATGTTTGTTGTGTGGTACACCCATAAATACTAAATTTTATTATGTTTTTTTTAGTATTTGTTGTTATAGCGGCAACATACTAAAATTTTTACTGTCTGGCTAT
Source organism: Lasaia peninsularis (assembly GCA_018236625.1). Classification (NCBI taxonomy): domain Eukaryota; kingdom Metazoa; phylum Arthropoda; class Insecta; order Lepidoptera; family Riodinidae; genus Lasaia; species Lasaia peninsularis. Next base: position 4,254 of record DVZL01002603.1, read on the forward strand.
AGTGGTTCATGAGACACCTATACATACACCCAGACATAGCCTGGTGACAGTGGAGTCTTGATAATAGAATACAGTTTTTGCCCTTTTTATTTATGATTTTTTTTCTAACAAATAACAAAAACTTGATCAATATCAATTATATTTGCCGCATTTGATAAAGATTAGTTTCTGATTATATTGGATATTATAGGAATAAAAATATATATAGAATTATAGAAACAGAAAAAAAAATTACATTTTTGTAGAATTATAATATGGTTGATTATAACATGTTTAAAAAATGGTGAATCAAACAAACTTACATGTTGAGTGCCTTTTGGTAATTAAATATCTACTTCAGAACCCGAATAAATGAGACAAAAGTTGGCATTTACTTTTTGGTTAAATCTATCTTGATCATATTTTCACACAATGACCATTTTTTTCATTATGCAGCTCACCTAATAGTTATTTCTATTATATGTCGATTTTTAATTTCGTCAATGCTCTTAGTAATTTTTATCTACTTCATTAAATTTGTTTTTATGATTAAAAATAAAACTACGCTTTAAACATATAAATGACGTAAAATATAAGTTCAATACGGTCAAACCGTAGATTGTTTATCTACATAACCTTCGTCAAAATTTAACTTTTTTAAATATTAAAGTATGTGCAAAGTCAGCTCTAAAGCTATAAGACCGTCTTTGTGTTTTTGACCCTTGAATGATGTATGTTAAAACAAGTGATTTTTTTAATTTCCGAATGCATATTTTGATTTAAAATTAACTAAAATTACTGTGAACTATTTTTTTATAGGTAGTAAATTAATATATTAATTAGAGTAATTGACGGAATTAAAAACAATCATTTATATGCATTCATTAATGAATAATTATTTAACCAAACTCATTAATATTGAATCACACATGGAGATTCATGATTTAAGATATTGAAAAGTTACGCTTCATATATGAATTTACATACATAATATAGTCCATTAAAAATATATATATTGTAATAAAAAAATAACAATTTAAAAAATCATAAATCTTGGGCAGTGATAAAAAAAATCTATTTTGATTTTTATTGACGAAAATGATATTCTAAATCAGAAATATTCTATGTGTGTTTCATGTTTATCTATAAGTCAAGTTTATCTATAAGCTAAGCTTTAAGTCAATTTATTCATATTTTTAAGATTATTTTGGGAACATAGAATTTTAATTATGGCGACACTATTTTAAAAATTCTAGCCAATTATTGTTTGGAAAAAAATATTAAAACTTGGCTTATTCTATACATATCTCACCATTTCTTTCGTTGTGATTAATTATAACTCGATAATGCTCTTTTATTTCTGAACATAATAAATATTAATATTTTTAATCTAATTTTAGGATATTTTCTTCATTTTTCTTTGCACGCAACTAACTTGCTTACTCCAAAATGTATACTTACTGTAACTATAAAAAAATCAGTTAAATTAAAAATACCGTAATGCCTGTGATATTTTTATCACCCACTGTTTTTTTGAATGACTACTCTCCTTTTTATTGTATTCAATTGACCTTTGTTGTATTTTGGAGTAAGTTTAAGCTATATCTAAAACATCCATCTGAACATTTAACATTGAGTTATAGATGAATATAATAATGATTAGATAACAGCAAGTTGGAAATTTACTCGCTTAACTTAATATATGACATTGGCAAATATTATAGGTAATATGCATGTAGTTTAGATATGACCCAAAAAAATAACGTCTAATCTTTATTGCTGACCAAAACACCCAGATAAATATTTTTGCCGATGTTCAAGTCTTTATTAATAAGATTAATTCTTTAAAAGTTCATAGTATTTTTGAAATTCCCTCGTAAATTTCGAAAACGCAACGCCATGACGTGACGTCACGGTCCAATGTCAACGCCATGCCATATCAATACACCATACACTTTCTTAAGATCTAATCTGGGACCACGGCTGTATAAAAACTAGCGCCCTCGTGAAATACCTTAGATTAGGTAAAAGATCCTGACGTCATCGGATATATAAATGGAATAAAGTTAGGACGAAGGAAACTCAATGTTAGATACTCAGTGCTGCACGTTTTCTAGCAACAGCAGGTGCCGCGCGGCGGCCGGCCCCACATGTGAGCTGTCTCTCGCACGCCTAACATAAGTATTGCTTCTCACCTACTTCATCTCTTTCTCTGTTGCACACTGGCGTATTTAATTATTGGCTGAACGTTTTTTCAAAATGGCGTCGTCAATTATTAATGACGTCACTTTTCATTGTGTGTTATAAATATTATACTACACTTTGTTCAAAGTAAAATAGTGACGTCATCAACATAATAACCTCGACCTATCACATCGCAGAAGTTTAAATTTATTGTCTGCTATTTAATTGGTTGGCCTAGCTCGCTTGATGACGTCTCATTTTTCTTAACGTGAATGAACTACCTATACTTGTTAATAGTATGCTAGTAAAGAATTTTGACCAGCACTACATAATAATACCCCAGTGTGTGTTCACTTCAAAAAAAATATTGCATTACTCATATTATGTTTATTTAATCTTAATTTTTTTGCGAAACAAACAAACTGATTTTCCTTTTTTTTTGTATATGTGTAATTAGTTCTAGAAGTCCATACTTAAATTAAAGTATAGTTTATATGAAATAATATGCTGTGTCGACTTTTTTATCTTATAGTACATTATTGAGATAAAACAATATATGTTTGAGTAGTGCAATATTTTTCTCATTTCATTTTTTTATTTTAATGCCTGTGGCATAGCAAATTGAAGATTTTGTTCAGACTGAAATTTCTGAGAGCGAAACTCATTTATTATAATTTTTTGTTCTCATGTCGGATTTGAATTAAGATCAAACTTATTTAAATATTGTTTAACTTTAAAAAAAAATAATTAATATATTAAGGGTTTTCAAGAATTAATAACTTAGAGAACACCCTATATAATGTCAAATGTGAAGTAATTAATGTGCGAGTTAAAATTGAAATTCAAATCGCAAAGTTGAAAAACAATTTAAAACAATCTATGTTAAGTTATTTTTTTAATACAGTCATTGTATTTTTAATTAGAAATTTCATTTTTAATTCGAAAATAATATATTTTCTTCCATGCAAACCCTTAGAGGTTCATATTCCATAGATTTTCCATTTCTGACGTTTCGTAAGCAGGTCTTTACAGAATTTAAGAATTTTAGGAAAGACAAATGACGGAATTAATATCTACAAAGACATAAAAAATAGTTTCATAAATAAATCAAGAAGTTAATGAAAATATTTAAAACTTATACAAAAACATTTAATGAAAATAAGTTTTAGCGACAAGTTAGTTCCGTCTTTTGTTTTTTCTGTGTTTGTAACATAGTTTTCTAAAGTGACCCGTGTTAAAAATGATGGATAAAAATACTCACAACTTGATCTAAAAAATCAGTATTAATAAGTGATATAATATAAAATATCTTGGCGTTAAAAATGTATAAAATAGTTTTTTTTTCATAAACAATGTATCACTTTATAATTAAAACAGTTTTATTTCATTCATTATTAACATGGGTTATCATACCAGCTAATTACCCCCATTTTCATCATCATTCTAGATAACCACATACGGTAAGTTCTCTCAGTAAATGTTAAAGTACCTACATAATGTAGGTCCACTAATTATACATTTTCATTTTTCTTTCCTTCTCTATTCACCCCCCTAACCAGCATCGCCACTTTATATCAAAAAATAATAATTAAATATATATTTGACAGCTGTCAAATTCGTATTTGGAAATCGATAGTTGTCACATATTGTTTTTTATTCCTTTTTTTATGCACAAATCTCTCATTAAACGTTATAATATGTACGTTGTGCCTATTGATAATGAAATAAATAACTAAGTCGTTGATTATAATTAATATAGGATTCCATAGATTATCATATAATATTTTTTTTTAATTTCTAAATTGTGAGCATTAAATTATGTTATTTAATAATGAAAATATGTATTTTTCTAGAGCCCACAATACAGACCCGGTACAGGTGCAGTTAGACCGACGACGCAACCGCAGCAATTTGATGACGTTTCCAATTACACAGAGTTTATTTAAAGCATACGAAGCTGACAGTTATGGAGGTTTTAAAACTAGTTTTCCGAATTTAATTTCTACAAGTCTCTGGTGTTTGCACATTCGAAGTGGCAACACCGGTTGTAGCTGAAATCCCAGAATTTTATGTTTGTAACATATAAAGACTGTTTTGTTGAAATTAATAGCATCGAAAAAGAACTGATCTCGCTGCTGCTCTTGATGCTGGAGATAATCATCACCTATAGACACTTTTATTGTGAGTTATGAATGTTAAAGATGCTCGAAATATATTCAGATTATCATGTTGTGCGTGCTGTAAAAATATTTTTTAGTTCTAAAATGTTTTATAACTTCATAAATAGTACCCATCAGGCCGTTTTATGTATATTCATATGGCAACACTGAACTTTATTTACCATTATTTTTTAATCTGTGTAAATTCTAAAACATAATATTGAATTATATTTATTTTTAAAATACAATTAAATTATATTCAAGGCGCGCTGTATGTATAATCAAATCCAAGAGTCGATATTTAATTTTTCAGAAAACTTTACGTAATTTTAAGTTAAATGTATAAATGACTGATGTTTGTATGTATTTGTAAATGTAGGAATAAATGAAAAAAATTACATAAAATATCTTTTTTTTTTTTTCTTTTATTTATTTAAGTAGGAAAAACATGGATTATGGATATGTAACTGGCGATGTTTATCAATGTGTCATGGAATTTTACTCTACATGAGTAATTGCAGTGTTAATCTTAATAAATGGCTCGAAGTTGTACATAATGATAAAAATAAATTTTGAAAAATAATTCTATATTTTTCGTCTTTCGCATTTTTAATTAATAAAATTTAATATTGTTATTTAGAATATTTTCCATAATGAAGTATATATTTTACACCATCAAAAAGTTGTTATTTCAACGACGATTAAAAAAGCTGATGTTTTATCGCGTGAAAATTAATGAACATGAAAATGAAATTAAAGAAAATTAGGGTGATTTTTACGATAATAAATCAAAATATTTTTCTATTCTTTAACAGTGTTTTTGGTAAGTACATAAAAGTTTTAATTTTCGTCAAATACCGTAAAAAAATTGTTGTAAAAAATAATTAAAAAAATATTGTTTTATTTGAATTTTTAAGTAGGTATGGTCATATTATTAAAAAATAAATAAATATAAATATCGTCACGCCCATATCTCCAAAAGGCTTGGCAGATGTACCATCCACGATTAGCCGAGGATATTAGGTCCCATGATGTGACGAGTGGCAAGTCCGTCGCCATATCGGGTACAAATCTAATCCACGACGTTATATTTTTCAAAAAAACTGAAACTCATAAAACAAGTCGCACAACCCGGAAATCGAACAAGGGACCACAGGACACGAGTAACGCACGGGTCATAATATTAAGAGTAAAAAAATAGGCAAAAGCAAACAAAGCAGTATGTGGAAAATATTTATTTACTTACAAACATTATCAGTTATAAGTATCCAAATACTTATTGGGGACTAACATGTCACTAGGCAAAGTTTTGCAAATTCGTAGACATAATATACGAAAACAGACCCTTGGGTATTTATCCTTCATACCAGATGAATTTTGAGAAAAAGGTAAAAAAAATGTTGCAAATTATTCAATTAATTTAGTAATATATTGTTCAAAAAATCATTTTCTAAATATTTTACAAAAGTTGCAATTTTTTTAAATTTCTCATATACCATGAGTTATTTATAGGGTGTAAACTTGCCCTAGTTATTTCATCCCTGATTCTATCTAAGCCAGTACACCACACTTACACTATTACAAAATATACAATTTTGATACAAAGAAGTATTTTGTTACACACAAGCTTTTGTAAATCTTTCAGACAGGACTATAAGGGATTATGAAATCATCTAGCAAAATAAACATGATCGTAAAAAAAATACAGGATGTTTATGGTACACAGCTCTTAAATGGCAACATATTTTTTTATGGCAGTCCTGTCAGAAAAGGATTTACACGTTTTCTATTACAAAAAAAAAAGTAGTTTTTTTTTTTAATTTAAACTCTGTTATTAACTAAAACCTTTTACATACATATATTTCACAAATACTAAATTATCAAATGCATAATATAACCTTAACTCTATGAACGGTATTAAACAATTTGTGTTTCTTTTTTAAATATCACAATTTTTGGCAACATTATGTCGCGGAATATTTTTTGGGAAAAGAAACTTATAGTAGCAAATATAATTCGAATGTGAAAAAAGTATTTTTTAGTTTAGGCCCAGAACGTACATTCTTAAATAAACATAAAATCCTTAGGAAAAGATCATCATTTTTAACCTTCAGAATCATTACAATCCAACATTTTTTCTTATAAGTTGTATAAATTTACGAATTAAGTCTCAACGGTTTTAACTGGTTTTCAAGTATTTTTTACAAAAATGATAAAAACTAAAAGGCTAAGGGCTGGTTAAGCTGAAAATAGCGTAAAATGCTCTAGCACTTTTTAAATTAAAATACTAATACAATTCGAGACTATTTTATAAACAAAATAAAATTAAAAATAGCTGTTTCCAAAATTTTTGAGGAGAGGGCTCACTTCTCTAGTGGGCTGTCGCTCACATGATCACTCCAATTATAAAATAAAACTTCGTTATAAATCTGTGTGCTTTACAGTATTCCCCCACGCTAGATAGATAATATTGGTTAGATCTAAAGAAAATGGGGCCCTCAAAATGACTGCCCTCGTCTATATTTGTCTATGCTACACCACTGGATTTCCTTGTCTCAGACTAATTAGGTATATTTTATGAGAGCCATGAAGCTAAAGATAGAAGAACCAAGAGAATACACTCGAAACAACAACCTGTCCGCAATATTTAACATCCATCTCATTCTCATAGGGCCGGCTATCTCACTCTCATCGGCCGATTTATTTTGACTTTGTCAACTCCACAAGACTGGCAGAAAGAGATGTTGAGAAGAAATAAAGAAAGTTAGCAATACTATGTAATCGGGACTGGTCTTTATTAAGAGTCTAATATATAATAATCTCTCTCTGATCTATTCTATTAATAATAATCTCTCTCTGATTTATGCTATTAATAATAATCGAATGCGATCTCCAGATTCTCCTTTAGCTTCACGTCACAATGCATTATACGTCAAGATATTGCAAATAAAATCGTATTTGATAATGTCATAACAAATTTTATAATGATAAAATCTGATCGATGTCATTTGAAACAAAAATAAATATTTAAACTCAAGAAAGTCCTAAAATTATAAACAAAACAATATAAATAACATATACATTAAAGTTAAATATTAAATATTAGGACGATAACATAGGTTTATTGATAGAATATTTTTAAATAATAAACTCCTAAAGTAATTACAATTTTGAGCAAAAAAAAGTAAATTAATCTTAAGTAAGTAAATATACCATTAATAAAACAAATAAAGTATACATGGTGTTAACGATTTTTCGATTGATTTGATTTTTGGTTGGTTTCAAATGAAACAAACATTTTCAAAGGACTGGTACCTATTATTAGTATTAAAAAAATTAAGAAAATTTTAGAATTTTTATGTATGGAGCGACTAGAATTATTTATTTTTAGAAAACTGAAAATTTTTACTTTAGTTTTGTTACTTAATAATTTCTGTGGACAAAAAATTCCACCCCGGACGAATGGAATTCAGATCTTTAACCATTAAAAGAACACCTTGTATAAATAAAATAATTTCAATCAATCATCATGTATCATGAATAAAATTCACACAAAGTATCTGTCTGTGTATCTCAGTAAGATATAAACTTATCTATTAATAATGAAACTTGCTTTAGATTTTTATATTTAGAATGAACAAAATCAGAATTTAACTGATGTAGTCTTTCTTCTAAACTTCCGTATAGAAAAAAGTGCAGATGTTATAAAAAAGAAATAATAAACATCTTTTACACAAAAACATAGTTTATATTTAGTTTGAATATCTTGGTTTTAAAAGTAAAATATAAGATATATTCTATATTATTCATCGTTGGCGCTTAGTGAGACTTCCACATATTATTTTAAATCAGAAACACATGTACTTTTTTACATATTACTTATAATTGATGATGCTGGAAAAAGTGAAACCGGTTGGTTATTTCAAATATAATTTCCAATAATTTATGTGTGAAAAAGTACATGTGTCTCTCATTTAAAATATGTAAAATATTAGGTTAGGCTTTTCCAACAACAGTATAAAAATAGTTTAGCTGCCGCCAACAACATAGTTTTTGTTCTATATTTTTTAGCTATATTGATATATATATTTTTTTATTTTCTCCCGAAACCTCTTATATTTTTGATCTACGAAATTAAAACAACTTATATCTAAAAGGACTTTCACAAATAATTTCACAGTTTACTAATTTTGTGACATTTAGGTTTAATTTGTTTAATGTAAAATACCCACAGTTTTTATTTTTAACCAAAGTTAAAGTAAAATTTTATTTAAGTATACATTTGTTTTAAGTAACTAAAAGTGTTTCATTGTATAACAATATTAAAACATTGAAGGATGAAAATAGGCCAATGACCCCTACTATATTTCATTGACTATGTCAAAAAAAGTTAACAAGTTATAGAAAATTAAAAGAAAGTATATTTTTTAAAGTGAATATGCGACAAATACTTATATTTTATGTAGATAATAGACTAACAAATATAGCTTTTCACTATGGTCAGTCTATTACATATTTTCTTTATATGTCAAATAACTTTATTAGTTAGACTCATATACATATTGTATATGTATAATACATGCATAAGACATATTGTATATTGACATAAAAATTAATGGAAAGAAAAAAGATCATTGACCCCTATTGTTCTGTCCCACTCATTCCTAATCTAAAGAGGTCAATGAACTATTTAGTGAATTTACAATTCGAGGAATATTAAATCTAGCCATTACTAAAATAAAGCGCAAACACTTTATTTTTTAGTACTAGGTTTAAGTAGCAAAATTTTTTCTTCCTATAAAATTATTAAAAAAAAAATCTACATATAGTTGTACAGTAAACACAATAAAATGCTACACGTTTGTACACCGATCCTTATGAATACCTTGTTCGTGACCGACTAGGGTACTTTCGTTTTGTCACTTTCACTCTTGCTACTTAGACTATCTTCTGTCTCCGTTCTGCTCTCACTCTGGCATTTGCCGTTGGAGATGTGCTTTTTACTCTTCTTTTTGGGTACTTCGTAGATGCGGTCGGTTAACGCGCGGAGGATATTACCAGGTACCCTTTGGTGTTCTTCCACGAGATCTTCTATTGCCCTTGCTACCTGTAATTTTTTTATAATATATATTAGTATCGCCGCTGTGATCGATTGGAGTTGGTGTTCGACTTGACGTTTTATATTTTTTTTAAATACAACTCTAACTGAAATTGGATTTGTGCCCAATATGGCGACGGACTTGCCACACCATGGGACCTAATATCGTCGGCTACTCGCTGGTACATTTGTACCTCTACCTACCCGTTCGGGGATATGGGCGTAACGATATAATTTTAATTTTTATAATATACTAGCGACCTGCCTCGGCTTCGCACGGGTGTACTATACATATTTTATATCTAAAAACCTTTCTCTTGAATTACTCTATCTATTAAAAAAACCACATCAAAATCCGTTGCTTAGTTTTAAAGATTTAATAGGGACAGACAAAAAAAGTGACTTTGTTTTATAATATGTAGTGATTAGCAATTCGTCTCGGCTTATATGCATATTATGCATGTTATATAAGACCTTCCTTTTCTATCTATTAAAAAAAAGCCTCAAGACCCGTTTAGCAAGCGTGGGTAGTTTCAAAATCCTTAACATACATAGGGACAGACAACATGAATCGACTTTGTTTTATGGTATGTAGTAATTTATTAAAATTATTTGTCTTTGGGATATGATGAATTTAGTTACTGTAGTAGTAATAGTAATCTAGTATTTAGGTTTTCTAGGTTTCTCCAATAATACGTGTGTCTTTGCATCAACACATCCCACTGTTTGTCTTTTTTTTATTCAAGAACAGAAATAGGTGCGTGTGTGCGTGCAAGCGTGCGTGTGTGCGTTGCGAGCGTGCGTATGTGCGTGCAAGCGTGCGTACGTAGCATCTTGGCTTGTGAGAGTGCGTGTATGTGAATTGTTCTTACCTTTTGCTGTAGCGCCTCGGGCGTGAGCGTGGGGTCGTAGGGAATGGGTTTCCCGAGGTGCGTGATGAGCTTGACGGGGAACCCGCCGTAGACGGGCGTGAGCGGCACGCGCGTGGCGGCGTACACCCGCAGGCACGCCGCCCGCAGCCAGCCCACCGTGCGGAATGATTCGCGCAGGTTCTGCGTGAACATCGGCACTATCGGCTACAATAAACACAAAACAAAGTTTCTCAATATACCTACAATAAGGAATACGCATGTGTTTTTTTTTTATTTTTTTTAAACAATACTTCAAATAATTATATAACTGAAAAAAATATATAACACCTTCAAAATAGTGATAATAAGCTAAAAAAATATACAAAGACGTCACCGTCCATCGGGAAGTGAGAACAATAATTTGTTAGCTAAGTAAAATTAAGTGAAGTGTTATTTTACACTTCACTTTATTAATTTCACAATATATATTATAAATATTGTTTTGTCCCTATGTGCGAAAATTTTCATATCATGCCCAAAAATGGAAAAATAAGGATATCAATTGACATGGCGTTGACATTTGACCGTGACGTCACGTCCTGACTTTCCGTTTTCGAAATTTGCGAGGAAATTTCAAAAATACTACTTTTAAAGAATTAATTTTATTAATAAAAACTTGAATATTG
>DVZL01002604.1:0-15209 GCA_018236625.1 Lasaia peninsularis
GGAGTTCAGCCGTGTGCTCTTCAGCTCTATTCAATTGATATTATGGCACACCGGCTGATAGATCTCTTTTCGTCATCGGGGGGCAATTGAGCATGTTTATTGAAGCTTTCGCGTAGGATCCTATGTCTGTAATTTTTTAGCTTTTAGACGCTCTCCACACCGCTATAAATAAACATATCATACGACGTTTTTTTTTCTTCACTATCTAATGGACAAAACCCAATAAGTCCCTATGACGCTCGAGTGACTACACATTTAGCTTACTGGGCTCCTGTACCATTATTGGTTCACTAATGTCAACAAGTAGGCATTGACTGGAAAACTAAAATTTGGTCAATATATTAGGTCTAACGCCAAAACAGCGGTAAAGAAAACGAATATCTTCACAAAGGTATGACTTCACTTCAGGCCAGCTTAAGCTTAATTATAATATTAGATCCTATAATGAGACAGTTATATAATGTGGCAATCGCTAAATGTCAGTCGACAAATCGGGCACAATTCCTGGTTTTGCTCACGATGTTTTCCTTTACCGTAAGAGCACTCGGAAAATATATTTAGTTTAAAAAAAACTTAAGTGTATATTATGGCTGGATTCGAACATGGACTGCAGAAATATGCTATTACTACATAATAAATAGAAGTCCGAAATGCGTATCACTAGGCCAAGGAGACTTTACAATCTGTTTTATGTCTTTATTTAGCAATTTCTCAAATGGTTCTCAACTTCAATTAAAGACGAAATGTTTATCTTAATATTACGAACTTGGTTAATCGATGGAATAAAAAAAGAAATATAAATATGATTTAAAGGCAATGGGCCCATATGATACTAACTCCTTGTGAAATATATTATAATCAAGTATTTTGTCTGTCTGTCTCAAATACAATCCTGTCTACGCTCTGGCAAGTAGTAATTTACCTATAATACTAGCTGTAATAAATAAATGTTGATATTAATTTACAAAGCTGTCGCATGTTATTCGGTCGTCCATGTTACAATTGGTGTACGAGTGTTCGGGGACAAATATCCATGTATTAGTCGGTCCGGACCAAATTAATTTCATTGTTGGTTCAGCTACACGCTGCGTGTTTTACTGTTTGCTTGATTAATGCACAAAGTTAACGTGTCCTGGTGGGACAGGATTCCAGGATAATCATGGCTTACATTGATTAAACAAATATTCGAACACAGTATTATAAAATTCATCTTTTCAAACACTTTTTTTGATGAATTAAACATACATGTGTCATTTTAAAAAGTGTTTTTATGATACTCTCAAACATATTATGAACGAGTACTTACCTTAAACACTTTTTTGTACCATAAGTTAGCTATTTTTAAGAAGATTTTATTTGTTACTTTTAAAATATAGTAAGTACCACCAATTACATAGTTTTAAATCCTGTTTTTCGTGGACTGTCGCGATTGTCTTGCTACTTTTTAAAATATTTTCTTGGTTTCTTTCAAAATAATAAAGCATCAAATACACTGTTATAAATACTGTTTATAACAGTTTCACGCATGTTACGTTTTTAAGCTACTTTTAAAAATATTTTCTTGGTTTCTCTCGAAATAATATAGCATCAAATACACTCTTTTAAATGCTGTTAAATTATATACAGGTTTTCCTGGATTATCACGATTGCTTAACTACTTTTTAACATATTTTCTTAGTTTCTCTCAAGTTAATAAATAGCATCAAATACACTGTTTTAAACAGTTTTTTCGTGTACTATCATGATTGCTTAGCTACTTTCAAAATAGGGTGAATTTTTCTCTCGAAATTCAAATAAATATTAACATTTACTTTCGAATAAATCTTATGACTTATCAATATATAATGGTAGAAATACAAAACTTTGTCTCACAGTACTTAATAGTTTTTTAATTTTATTGTTTGTAATCTGTTTTGTTTAGATTTTAATAAATAAATGAAAGTGTGCCTGAAAAACTTGACACACACTTGAACAAATTCATGAGGTTTCACCTTTCAATGCACGAGTCAGAAGGTTTAATACCTTAACTCCTTGAATTCATAATATATTTCTACAATTTAGTCTACCGTCATAACAATAGTCATTAAGTTTTTAAAATACTGGATCTCTAGACCAACATAGAAAAGATTTTTTTTGAATTTCTCATAGTAACACTAATTCGAAAGTTAAATAGTTAGACTAATTAATAGGTTACATGAACCAATTTTTAAAAGTTACTGAGCGTAATTTTTTTACAACTAAGCCACCCTCAATGACAATTAACCGCAATCATTTAGGTTTCATATGAAAATACTTGGTAATAACTTGTTTAAAATCATTTTAATGTACACAAATACGAAACAATTTTTAAAATAAAGGCCATCAGTCACGCGACATAAAGCCTTTTTTTCAACATTAATGTATTTTATAATACAGAAAATTACAATTCACAAGGGTGTTGTGAGTAGAGCCTATTATTTAGATTATCTGGACATCAGTGTTGAAAAAATAACGTCGATTCCAGTGTTTATTTTATGTTTTAAGTGTTAAGCTTTTTATTTAAATGTACACTTTCAGTCCTCGGTTTTTGGTGTAGCTCTATTTGTAACTATATATGTAAGATAAGATGTAGTTGGGGTATTTTATGCAAGTCCAATTGTTGACTATCTCATTGGCCGAGCGGATAGCCTACTCGCCTAAAGCTATCTACTAACCGTGAGGCTCGGGTTCGATTCCTGACGGGGACAGACATTTTTATGATGAACATGATACTTGTATTTCCGGATCTGGGTGCGTATTAAATTTATTCTAATATCTATATAAGTATTTCTATGTATTGGTATCGTTGTCTAACACCCATAACACAAGCATATGTGCTTACTTTGGGATTAGATAAATGTGTGTACATTGTCAAAAATATATTATTATTATTATCATTTATTCGTCTTTATTATTTTTGTTTTACAAAATTAGTGAACCATTGTCTCATTTACGCCATGTTTCCTGTGTCGGTCTGGGGCCTTTTGTAGAATCTGCCTTCTTGCCAGGCAGCTCATAAGAGGCGAGCATAGGTCAGCAACTTTGATATTATCAAATGATGGGAAAACTGAGCCGAATATAACAATGTTTGAGTATTACAAATATACAAATTATACGTAAATATTTTACACAAATAAATTACCGCTCGAATAAATTCTTAACTAGCAGTGCCCGTGACCTTGTCTGCGTTTTTTATACATTATTTTTTTTTTTAAATTATTTAATACATTTCAAAAATAAAATTCTTAAATAAAAGTACCCTTAGCCGTTCCAGAGATTAGAGGGTACAAACAGACAGACAGACACAAATGCTAAAAAATATTGTTTCGGTATATTAAATACACCTTGTAAATATAAATATGCATTTAATAAAAAGCGGCTATTTTAATATTACATGCAAACACTCCAATTTTATTTATTTGTATACATTTAATAGGGCATCCACACAAATATACATACATCGACACGAATATACATACAATACATGCAAATGTTTTACGCAAATATTTATAAAGTTCTACCAATAGCCAACGATGAAAAGCAAAAGGTAGGTAAGGCTGGTTATGTGTATTCATTATATATAAGGCTTCATATCCCACTGGAAAAGTCATAGTCATTGTTGTGTTCCGCTCTGGATAGCCAGTTCGTCATAAAATATAAGGCTCGATGTTCCACCAGCCGAGAGAATTGCAGCATAACCTTTACCACATACGGGTTTGTGTGTGAATATTCATTTTATTATTAAAAGGAGAAATATTTGCTTTTTGTATATTACACTTTTTACCCTAGGTACTTGGTGTAACTCCATTTGTAATTATTAGTGTAAAAATGTAAACGAACTGTTTTAATTGTTACATTTAGTTTTTAAGTTTGCAGTGAGTTTTTAAAGCAAACTATGTGTTTTTTCTGATGTATAAGCTATATTCCTGTAAAATTTTGTAAAAATCTTTCAAACTTTAACAAAATTACAAACTTTCACATTTATGATTCTACTAGCTGACCTGTCAAACGTTGTTCTACTTTATAAATATAATTTATTATATTATTAATATTGCTATTAAAAACAAGAGTTAAAGGTATTTGGTAAAAAAAATATGGTTGTAAGTATTTTTAATGCCAGATCATAAAAAAATTCTGTCTGAAAAAATATAAAAAAATTTTTGGGCGGGTGACCCTTATCAATAAGGGGAAGAAAAATAAAAACCTATTCTCGGATCTACCAAGTGTGAATTCAAAATTTTATCAAAATTTGTTCAGCCTTTTCCGAGCAGTATGGTAACAAATATAGAGACAAGATTTTTTTATATCGAATTTTGTACCACCCGCTTATGGGTATGAAAAATATATATTAACCGAATCTTAAACCTACCTACCTATTATATACACAAAATTTCATGGGTCGAATTTCATGGTCGAGCCATTTCGGAGGAGCTTGGTAACAAATATGGCGACACGAGAATTTAATTTGTTAGACTAGCCGACCCGGCAAATTTTGGTTACTGACTGGGGTTAAAAGTTATTGAATTCCTAAATATCACTATTAAAAATCGGAATTTGTGTCATAAGGGTGAAAATTAAGGGTTGTATGTATTTTTTAATACAACATCACAAAGAAAATAAAAAAGAAATTTCCATAAAAATGAGTGGTGGGCCCTTACTGCTTAGGGGTGTGTAAAATAGACAGCAGCTAATTCTCACACCTACTGAATATGTATATAAAATTTCATAAATATTAAGCCATTGTCGAGGAGGTTAACAATATAGGTACATTGCGACATTAGATTTTTTTACATTAGATAGACAAATATAATAGTTATAATATTGATATAGATTAAATGTGTCTGTTAACGGTTCAATTTATTTAATTTGTCGTGAGTCGCGTACAAAGCCTTGTAAATAAGTCCAATGACGTGCTTCCATTAAACCGTATTACTGAAAATATTCGCTAATTGTGGTTCCCGATAATTAAAATAATTACTGGCCGTGGAAATCATTATAACACGTTCTTCACGCGATCCGACATATTTCAATATGTTGCTATTTTCCACGGATTAAATTAAAATAATTAATTAAGCTAATAATTTATAATTGACTTGAAGTCTACAAAATGTTGGGTTTTTATGGGAATCAATAATTTAAAAAAAGTATCTATTGTCCCTGAAGGGGTAGGCAGTGGTGTGCTGGTATATCCACGACTCGTAAGTCCAGTAGATATACGAGAACACCCACGATTAGCCAAGGTACTAGGGCCCATGATGTGATAGGCGGCAAGCCTATCGCCACTTCGGACACATTCCAATCCCGGGTAATATAACGCTTACTCAGAAAAATCTGAAAAACATTTTAAGAAAAGTTGCTCGACCTGGGAATTGAACCTTACGCGGCCAACGGTGTTAACAGGCGACAACCGTACCGTTACACCACAGAGGCGATTTGACTTTTTAATTACGAATAATTTGAATAGTCCATGGGTCAGACGGTAACAATGCACTGCATTCTTAACGCGAACGTACTGAAGCAGATCCGAAGCGATTTTCCATTAAAATTCTTTCAGTCAAATTTTTTTGATAGCTTTCATAAAAAAAAAACGATAGTTCAAATAAATTTTTTTGCCCGAGCGAATCCAACAATTCGTGTTTACCATATGCCGAGTTGTTTGTTGATTCGCCAACTTTTTTTTAACAAAAAGCAATGAATAGCCGTTTTGTTTGTTGGAAGTTACACGAGCAAATATGGCAATTCATACACCAAATGCACAAAGGCTGTATCCGCTTTGTGCTGCAGATTTATAAGCATTGGGCAAACATTATGGCTACACTGGCTAGCTGATTACAAAATATTTCTATAACGCCTTTCATGTAATATTATACTCTGAAAACAAAAAAAACAGCCAAGTGCGAGTCGGACTCGCGCACTGAGTTCTGTTTTTATTATTTGTTGTTGCTGAAACAAAACTACATTATCTATTATAATTTCAACTTAGAAAGTTGTCACGGTTGAAAGGATACAGCCTGATGACAGACATACAGACGGACAGCGGAGACTTAGTAATAGAGCTTATCTTTTAGGAATAGTACCCCTTTTTCCAGGAAGCCTTCCTTAATGGAACTTAATCCTTATGAAATGTTATTAAAGTTCAAATTGACTTCTAAGTATTATTACGAATCTTTTGTATGAAAATACAGAAAGGAGTTTTTTGTTTTCTTTAAATTTTTGTCTCCGTAACAACCATACTCGTATTTCTAGGTAAGTTTCGTAAAATTATTAAAGAAATCAGTCCAGCCGTTCTCGAGTTTTGCGCTTAGCAACACATTTAGCTATCCATTTTTATTACATAGATGATAAATTAACCATACAAACAGTACAAACAGTATCTATACAATTATAAATTTAACGCCGGATCGGAAACGCAGTCAGTTTATGAAATGATCCGACGAAAGAAGCAAGGAGCTTGCATTTTTCCATATTTACAAAAATGCTTGCGATCAAAATTGATTTTACCCTTATGCCTATTAAGCCTACTTCCTAGTCATAAGAGAGCTTCCTAGTCACGAATCTGTAACATCTATGGTGTCTATAGACCACGGTCGTATCTTACCATCAGAAGTGCTGGGTAATTATTCGCTGTTTGGCCTTAAAAAAGTTTACAATCTCAAAGTAATCAGACAAACCTCAAAGTATCTGTTAGTGAGAAGAAATATTTGTTATAAATATCAAAGACATTAACGACACATCGGGATATGATAATGGCAAGCACTAACATTATGGCGGTTGGAAATTAACAGTGGCAGGTACCTATTATTATCGACGAGCCTTTTTAAACATGAAAATTAGTTATACATGAAATTAATATAGTTTAGACATGAAAATAACACAAAGGCTACTTTTTAACCGACAATTTAAAAAGGAGAGTATGAATTTACGCAATCAGTATACGCAATAAGTCGGAAAAAATCTACTCTGAAAGTTATCTATGTTGTTAAACTGACTAACGCGGGTGCAGACGTGGGTGGAAAGCTAGTCTTTAATATATAGTTTTAATTAAATAAATAAAACATTGAAAGAATATATAGGGAGGTTTCTTGACCTAAATGTGTCAGGAACAAGACCTTGTGGTGTGGTCAAGAAACGTTGGTTTGACGTCGCAAATAGGGACATAAGGGTCAATAATCTCACTTCGGAGGTTATTTAAGATCAGACATATTGGAGAAGGTTGATAAGAAAGATCAAGCAACGTTGTCAAAGTATAAATTAATAGGTTTAACATTATTATTTTTTATTATGATATTGGAAGGCAACCAGCAGACGGATTTCTTGATTGTAAGAAATACACGTCGCCTGTAGACCCCAAAGGTGGAAATGGTGCTTTGCCAACCTGAGGCTGGGATGGTAAGCCTCTTGCGTGGGGAAGTTTACCAGCTATACGACTAACACGACAATGGCGAGCACTGACGCTATTGTGGCAAGAATATGTAAGGCGGTGGTAGCTATCTGGGCGAGTCGTTGCAAGACTCTATCACCTAGTAAGTATATAATAAATTAGGAGAAAATCCATATTTTAGATGAGAAACAGATGCACTTTTTTACATAGCATTTATAATTAAAATTTATTTTTTAAATAGTCAACCAGTTTCGCTTTTTACAAAATCATCCGGATCTTAAAATTCAAGTTATTAACAATATTTTGGTTTAAATAATAAAATTAAAATAATTGAGTAAAAAAAAACAAATTGAGATACCAGCGTCTGGTTTATTCGCTACGGAAATGGGAGTTTCTAGAGAGAACATATTATTACAGCATAAATGATTATTTTGAAGATAAGATTAAGTAATAAATACATCTAATTAATAATAATATAGTTTGAATTTGGTTAAAGTAGGCTGCCGGGGAGTTTGTTTCGCTGTTTTTTCTTCTAACTGGTTAGATTTGGAAACGGTGGTAGTTTATGGTAGACGGTAAAAATAAGTCGGGTGTAAAATAATGTTTATAAGTAATAAGATAATTAGTAAAAAATATATTACAGTTTTACAATTACTCTAAACAAATATATAAAAAAAGAGTGTGTAAATAATTAAAACAAATATAGAATACCGGGCTCCATTCTCGGGTTGTGCGACTTGTTATTATAAGTGTTTTCACTTAAAACATAACATTGCTTGGGATTGGTTTTGTATTTGATACCAATCAAGCCAACATCATGTGACCTAATATCATCGGCTAATCGTGGGTGCATCTACCCCTTCGGGGATATATTTTTTATATTATCGATATCGATTTGTTATCTAATAATTAGAAATATCTCTAAGGCACATCACTAACCAAATAATGCTTGTCGGGACATGAATGGCGGTCATAATATTAAATGTACCATTAAATGACCTAATATCAAGCGATAATACGGTCAAAAGTATTCGTGCGTTTACTTTAACAGTCTTTTCTTGACGTATTAAGCGTATAAGACTAGCTTTGCTCGCGACTTCGTCTAAGTTTTGATTTTTTTTATAAATGTCTAAAATAAAATTCTAAATTAAATATAGCCTAAGCTACTCCTTATTACATTAGCTGTCTACCAGAGAAAATCTCGTCAAAATAGATCCAGCCGTTTCAGACATTAGTGGATACAAGTAGATAGAAACGAAGATTGGACCTAGCTTACCTTCAGAGTTACAGAGGTCAGATGAAACTCACCTAGCGTAAAAACTGGCACCCTTGACAAATCCCCTAGATTAGGTAGTCGACCGTAATATCTGTCTGTCACCAGGCTGTAACTTATGAATCGTAATGGCTAGAAAGTTGAAATTTTCACAAATGATGTAATATGTATCTGTTGCCGCTACAATATCAAATACTAAAATACGGAATAAAGTATTTAAAGGGGAAGCATACAATGAATAACCAATAGGTGGCGTTATCCATATTTATATTGCGGTAACTAGTAATCACTCGATATATTCTTGCAATAGCTATCACGGTTCATGAGATACAGTCTGGTGATAGACAGACAGATGGACTACGGAGTCTTAGGAATAGGGTTTCGTTTTTAACCCTTTAGGTACGGTACCTTATAAAGTTTTTTTACTATCATAGCCCGATTCTAAGGAATTTTTGAATTAAGTCAGTATCTTTCTAAAAAGGCTATGTCATACAGCTGTATCAGTAATATTCCAGAATATAAAATCTTGCGCGACTTTTTTTTAGAAATAAACTGAATTATTAGTCACGAGGCGACCATGGCCAGCTCCATTTTTTTAATCAAAATTCCTACACTGATTAAGCTTGGACAAAGTCCGGGAATATTCCAATTTTTTCTGCGGCTTGTGTCGCATTTTTGTTACGTTGTTATAACAACTTCAAAAGGTATCGAACTCTTCATTACTTTTCCTATACTGGATGTTTTTTTTTAAATGACACTCATTCAATGGTTAAAACCAGCCAGATACAAACATCACAAACAAAATTACTTCAATTTCATATATACGAATATATTTCAACAATTTACTTTGTCATAATGTCTACATGACCGCCTTGTTGGTCGAGTGGCTATCGTACACGCCCAACCGCATGTACTAACCGCTAGGCTCGGGTTCGCTTCCCGACGAGGACAGGCTTTTGTGAGATGAACAAACATTTATTTGTATTTCCAGGTCTGGGTGTTTATTAAATTTATTCTCGTATCTATTTAAGTATTTCTATGTACTAGAATCGTTGTCTGACACCCATAGCACAAGCATATAATTTGCTTACTTTGGGGTTAGATCAATTTGTGTAATTTGTCCAGTCATATTTATTTATATATTATTTATCATACCACGATGTAGAATATGTTGGTATAATTAAATATTATTTGTAGTAACTTTTTAACAGATAAATTCGGCATAAAAATAAGAATTTTCATTTTATTTTATAGCCTGTGGTCGAGTAATCGGTGTCCGACTTTGAAGTACGAGGTCCAGGGTTCGAATTCCGGGTGGGCTAATCTGAGAAATATAACGTAAGAGATAGAATTTATTCGTGATATGGTGGCGGACTTGCTACCAGTCCCATTATATAACATAATAATTTCTGCTAACTGTAGATATATAAGTACCTCTGCCTATTATTTCGGGGATATAAGCGTAAAAGTAATCCTATTAATATTAAAAAATCTTTTTTACTATAGGCAATGGATTTCTGGTATAATAGCATCTTCATACTTATAAATATAAAGCACTTGTAATGTTACTATTTGCGTGGCACCTATTTACTGTAGGTACTTTCTATTAGCGAATATTGACTGGTAGAGAATGCCAATAGGTATTTATATATTTGTACAAATTTATTTGTTGGTGTACAATTAAAATTAAATAAATCAAATAAAGTCCAGAACACTATCTAAATCTATTATAAGTGACTAGCTTTTGCCCCCCACTACACCTTTATTTACTACACGCACCCCTTTGAAAAATCTTTACTTAGCGGATATCTACGACTTAAAGGGTTTACATCTGCAAAATCTTAGATTTGTCATTAATATATAAATAAGTAAATTTTTTTTAGTTTTTATCCAATAGGTTTTGCCTTTTTATATACATGTAAATAGTTCAATTTCTATTCATTGATTTATAGATAATATAAACTAGCAGTTCTTGGGATTTTGTCCTCGTTTAAATTTACCTAATTAAAAGAATCCTTACCTACTCCTTACATCAGCCGTCTGCCAGTAAAAGTCCCATCAAAATCAGCCAGACAGACAGATAAAAAAATAATTTGGTATATAGTACCTGGTAAACATACATATGCATTTGGTAAAAAGCGGGTACTTTAATATTACATACAGATAACACAATTTTATTTATTTGTACTGACAAATAGAAGTTTCACCTTACGTCAATGATGAAAAATATAGAATATAAAAACATCGCCGCCCCTTTATTAAGTCATCCCGGTATTATCTCGTGTTTTCACGTCCCTCAAAAATGTATGGACGTAATCCGATTCCAGCCAAACCTCTAATCTAAATAACTATTTTTCAATATAGCCAGCGATATGGATTTTATTTTTATCGCTAAAACACGCTACGTGCTCCAAATATTTATAAGAGAAATTCGGGCCAAGTCGCGTTGTAAATAACAATAAGTGTAGTCATGACCTAAGAAGGTTGACTTTTACCGTAATGGCTGCGGAATACAAACTGAAAAAATATTTAATTAAGGTAACAAACAAAACATCTGGAACTCTAGCGCCCTTAGAACGTGCACTATCGCGTCGTTTTGCGCGATTGGAACTGTCAAACTCAATAAACCTAATACAAATTTTTGACTTTGACATTTCTAATCGCGCAAAACGACGCGATCACGTCGAGACGATAGTGCACGTTCGTTGGTTTGAACCCCGTCCAGTACAAATGTGGTTGTCAAAATTAAATACAATGCATTATCTGAGTGCTCTTACAGTGAAAACATCTTCATATTTTAGATGAAAAAACACTTGTACTGATTTAAATATCACTTGCAATTGAAATACTATTTTTCAAAATGGCCGTATGATTTCGCTTTGTACACCAGGGCTAGAACTTCAGTTTTATGATGTTTAAAATGTTTATTATGTAGTTAAATTATTAACATATGTCGTAACGCCTATATTTCTATAAAGGGTAAGTGGAGGTTTAAACTTATGTACCCACGATTGGCCGACGATATTAGGTCTCATGAAATGACATATGGCAAAATCTAATCACAGGCAATGATATGCTTTTCAGATAAATTGAAACTTTTAGAATGTGTTGCCCTACTGAGGAATCGAACCCAGGACCTCGTGCGTAAATCTAAATTAAAAAAATAATATTTTCTAGTGACTATTTCTCATTTAAACCATTTTGGAATGGAACATATTGATTCGATCTTTAAAGGAACGATATAACTAATAATTAAACCATATTTAGTAATGATAATATTGTTCCAGGTTATCAAACAGCCATCACAAATGTGCAAATGCAGGCACATTCCGATAAAGCCAAGAAATAGTCCGAAAATGAAAAGGCGTTTACCAACCGTCCGGGAAGAGCCCAGGAGTGCCAACAGTATATACAAAAGTGACCTAGCGATATACACGATGGTGACTACAACCGCGGTTTTAAGTTATATTAACAGTTTAAATGGTGACTTTGTCCATGATGACATTCCGGCTATAGTCGGGAATGGTGATGTGACTGGTGGTAACAGTTTGAGGCAGCTGCTGATGGATGACTTCTGGGGAACTCCTATGGCTGATCCAAATAGTCATAAGTCCTATAGACCGCTTACAACGCTATCTTTTAGGTGAGTGTTTACAATATTTGAATAGTATTAAAAGTTGCTCGAAATTTAAGATTTAAATAGTTTATATTTCGAAACACTAGACGAACCTTAATGCCGTTTATTTTGGAGGAAAGTTTATGAGTGTAATACAAGGATACAGAAAAAACAGAAATACCAAAGGCTTGAAATGTTTTATAAAAAAACTTATTTTTGTACAGTTACGTCATAAACATGAGCTAAGATTTAAAAATATTTATAAAAAACTCCAAAGTGATTTCGTGAAAATAAAAATAATTGAGTGATTTGATTGGTAACCGGGTAAAAGACCGGGTAAAAGAGTAACCGGGTGACAATAGACTGCATTCTTAAGACGAACGTACTATATTTGGTTTCTCGAAACAGTAATACTATGTAAAATGTATACTCATGTCGGGGAATAGAGGGTGTCCTTTCCTCATTGTAAAACACGTATAAAACACCTTATCTCCTTGAATATTTATATCTTTCGAAAGCTGGATATAAACTCGACAGTAAAACTAGGTTCCTGGGTTCAGTCGTTTAGTTTTTACGACGACTCTCCCTCACCATTTTTGATACTGATTTATTATTAGTATTTTATAGTTGAGATCTGTGTCGCGATACTTTTATAAGTTTTTATATGGTGTCTATGTTTTGAATAAACATTTTTATGTGTCTTATCTTAATCCTTGTTTTCTTGGTGTTGGGATGTAAAAACCTTATCGCTCCCAAGTGGAAGATATAAGAGGAGGGTAAGATGGTAAGCTTATTGCGTAAGTAAGTTTACCCGCTGTCCTATTCTTCAAACTGGAACAAGACAATGGTGAGCACTTCGCCAAGGTAGAAATAACTGTATTTATGAATTATTATTGTATCCTTACACAAATATTTATTTTTAATTTTTTTATATATTTAAAATAAAATTTTTATATATTTTAAATTTTATTCAAATATAAATTTTGAGACGCAATGGCTTTGAAAACGAGTGAATTAGCAAGAATTAAATGACAAGATTATATTATAAATGTGACCGTCACGCCCACATCTCCGACGTAAAAGGCAGAGGTGTACCTCTTACTTACGCGGTCACGAACTTAATCAATATTACATACAACCAAACAAAAGTATATTAAAAGTTAATATATTTGAAGAAACAGTAGGAAATATCGCAGTAAGCACTTCCGATCTTTCCCTATATCTTTAGTTAGATGTTGCCCGCGACTGTGTCCACATTTGCTGTTTAATTATGTAGCTTATACACACATATTTTCATGCCAGGTCCCTTACAGGGTAGGCAGAGAGTATCGAGTGCCAAGGAGCCAAGTATCACGATTTCTACATTCTTGCATAGCTTCCTCCACAATCATTACTCTCTTTATACAGACACACCGGTTTTGGAAACTCTTGTTACCACTCTCTGATAATACATGAACAATTAGGTCTTGGAATTCGAAGTATTAAGTTCATACCAATTTTTATCCCCTATTTCTAACTTTTGAGGGTTAAATTTTGAAAAATCCTTCCTCAGTGAATAATATATCTTGAGAGGAAAATAATTGTCCTGTGTGTTGATAAATACACTTTTCCCTTTTATATGTAACTAGATTTCCGCCCGCGGCTTCACTCGCGTGAATTATTTTAATATAACATTGATAACTTTCAAAGACTTTTTGTGTAGAAACATACCCTTTTTTAAATGTAGTCAGTTAAAAGGTAACCTTGTGTTATTCACATGTATAAGCTATATTATTGTAAAAAATTTATCCAAATCCGTCAAGTAGTTTTTTCTTGAAATATTACCAAACATCCATCCATACTTACAAACCTTCGCGTTTATAATATTAGCAGAACATAAAAGGTGATAAACTGATGTAGATATAAATATACAGACATATCTTTTTTAAGACTTTATGTATAGCTGGATTTTTAAGCTGAATACAAAGAAAATCAGACCATGAAAAGATTCCAGTGAATGTTAATAATGTCTTGTTCCACCGTTCATTCTTTCTTAACGTCGACAAGTCGGGCATAAATTTCCTTGCGAAGGCTATATTTATCATAGGGAGTGTGGAATCCAAACTTAATATATCAGTGGGAACAACTTATTTATCTTCTAATATTTGGTGGGCTATCAAGAGACTGGGGATCGTTTTTTACGAGGAACCCATTTTCCAACGAATTATATAAGCGCGGTATTAAGAGACAAAAGGCAATCAAGTAGATCGTATTATTATACTACTACGAAATATTAATATGAAACCAAAAAATACTAATAATAATGATTACAACCAAAACTATTTGTGGTAACTTCAGTTTTTACTGGTGGTGGAGTACTATGCAGCAACTCGCCCGGGTAGGAATCCGCCGCTTTACCTGTTCTTGTCGCAATAATAACATTGTCGTGTTCCGATCCGGAGGGTAGGGTAGCCGTTAGACTTGCACATTAGGCCTAACACCTGGATACAGGACAGCGGCACACCTAAAACATCTATGGTGTCTATAGGCCAAGGACCACGGTAGTCTGTTATTATCAGGAGACCCGTGTGCTTGTTCGCTGTCTCATCCCACAAAAATTGACAAAACTGATACACAATGCGAATAAGGGCTGTAGGTAACCACTGAAACTTGATTGAATACTACTAAATTGCTCGTGTATTATCAGAATCTCCGAATCCAGTGTATGGAGAGGGTACTGAATCTGGAGGATGTAGGAATCGTGACATTTGGCATCCAATACTTTGTGCTCATCTCGTAAGCGACTTGTCATATATTATATGCCAAGTCATGCTATGCCATGAATATATTATATGTCATATATATAAAGTACCTTCTCGCCTATTATCCCCGAAGAGGTAGGCAGAGGTGTGCTAGTATATCCACGACTCGTAAGTCCAGTA
>DVZL01002605.1:0-15206 GCA_018236625.1 Lasaia peninsularis
GCCCTGTGGTCGGGCTGTTAGACCTTATGTGCAAGTCTACCGGCTACCCTACCCTCCGGACCGGAACACGACAACGTAGTGAAGTTTATGTTAGTTAATAATGGCGGCAGGAGTAGATAAGGCGGTTGAAACCCACCCGGGCAAGTTGCACAGCACTCTTATCATCAGTTGTCATTTTGGCAGTGACCCAGTTAACCTACGCTCGCCTCTTACGAGCTACCTGGTAGGAACGCTGTCGGTCTATTTTACACAGAAGACCCGGACCAAAACGGGGATAATTTATATGAATCAGTGTCAATGTTTAATACAAAACATTAGTACGAGTATTCAACGCATTTGTCCAATGTCCGATCCAAATGAAGTTTAAACAGGCAGCAGGCAGGCAGCATATATAATTTAAAAAAAAAACCTTCATCAAAAAGTTCATCAATGTCAAATACATCATACAATAAAATGTAGAGCTTTTTTTGACGCGTTCATGTTTGATCTAATGAACAAATGATCGATGCTTGTTAATAAAGGTCTGATAACGTTATCTCTTATTTGCAGCCTGTTCAAGCGTTTCCGGATACATAGAACATGTTTATCAAGACTGTAGCTTGGATTTACTCTCTGTTTGATTATCTAAAATAGTAGATAATGGCAGTAATTCTGCTACCACCAAATAAACTTATTTTAAGTTATAGTTATCTCCTTTTGACGTAAGTTAAAGAAAGAGACATAAGACTCTTAGAGCTGATTAATTAGTACGTGACATTTCTACAGTTGTTAAGTCTATACCTTGGAATATGTGAATTAAAAGTTCTACAAATTATTGTGTTCTGACTAATTTGACATGACTTAACTATTCCACCTCTTTCTTTATTTTATTGGAAAAATATAGCATATACCTAAAATAAGTTTAGTTAGCGTGCAGAAGAATTACCACCACTGGCGGTAATTCTGCTGCGCACTAATTATAGTCGCCATTGTTTTAAACCGCAAGCAAAATAAATACGTTAGTGCTGTCAGATTATACGACACAGCCTGGTGACAGACAGACGGATAGCGAAGTTTTAGTAGCAGGCTTTCGATTTCCCTTTGGGTTTGAAATTCTAAAAAGTGTTTTCACTGAATGAAAGAGTCCACTGTCAGGAGCATGATGACATTATATAACTCAATTTTGACAATTATATAGATTGATTCCATAAAAGATAAAAGTACTATCCGAAGATTACACTGCCAGCAAAAATATGTCCCCAATATTAAACATCTATCTCATCCTCATGGGACCGACTATCTCAATCTCATTAGGCAGTCTTGCTTTAGCTTTGTCAACTCCAAAAATCTTGCAGAGGAAGAGGTGGGTCAATCTAGAGTGAGTGAGCAATACTACGTATTTGACACTAGCTGCCCGTCCCGGCTTCGCACGGTTAGGTCGTAGTTGACATAATGACAGCAGCACCACCTACCGGGTCTAATTGTATTTTTAAATTATACAGGAGACCATCGAAATATCCGTATAAAATTTCAACCCAATCGGTTTAGCCATTTAGAAGTTATGTGAAATAGATAAGTAAGGAAAGATAATTCTTACTACACGTTCTGATATTACCCGTCTTCCCGTAGTAATGAAGCATTTTCCCGCGGTAAAAAGTAGCCTATGTTTATCAGGGATAATGTCAGTTCCTAACGGTAAGTTTTTTAAATCGGTCCAATAACTTCAGGGACAAAGAAGCAAACAATCAAATCGTTCCTCTTTATAATATGAGTTTAGATAACTCCACTTTCCTTTATTAATTAAAATAGTAACAATTGACAATTGAAGAGGCAAATGACATTTTTTTTACATGTTTACATTAATTCAATAATATTATTTCCGCTTATTAAAACATCCTCCGGGCTATTATAACGAAAATAATAATAATGTATAATATGTTTGTGCAAGAGTATAAATGATATGTAAATATACTAACAGTGAAGTTCCATCAAATACTTTTAGTGATAAATGTCAATTTATTGATCTAAATTCAAATTTTTTGAGAAGCATTTTTGTTGGATGATCATACATAGAAGAGTGAATTCTGTACATTGCAGATATTTAAAAAAAGGGCCTACATGATTAAAAACGGGTAGCAAAGAACACAGTATTTTTTTTAAATAGGCCAGTTATTAATAAACGCCTAACTCATACATTTCATCACACAAATGCCTCTCCCTAAGGTTTGAGCTTCGTCAAACGTTTTTATGTTGACAATAGACCCTAACTACTTGTGTCAGTGTTTTTTTTTTATTTGAATAATTGAATTAACTAGTATAATTTTCCACAGGTCCACCCGTTTCAGCAGTCCTTCGTTCAGCGCGTGCTCTACAGACAGCTCCTTCGCAGAGCAAGCGTTAGCAGACACAAGTCTTCTTCTGGACAAAGATCCCAACTCCGAACACCTACCATACAGGCTTTACAAAATGGCTGGAGAATATTGGAAGTGAGTATCTTTTTTTATCGGATAAGGCAGCGAACAGACACACGAGTCTCCTGATGATGAGAGACCATAGATGTTTTAGGTCCGACGCTGCCCTAAGGTCGGGCTGTTAAACCTTATGTGCAATTCTACCGACTAACTCTACCATGTGCCGTAATTATGAAGATATTCGACGAATTTAACGATAGGCGGTGCACCCTGTTGAACCTTGGACGTCTTGAATACATGACAATGCACCTCGTGGGAACCGCTATAAATAACTGGACCTTGAATACTGATGTAGAATAATTAAAAAGTTTTTAATTTTATGTATCAACACTTATTCGTTCCAACATACGTGAGCTGAATATTATGTTATACAAGCTTACCACCCGCGGATTCGCACGCGTAAATTGTTTTCATAAAACAGATAACTTTCAAAGGGCGGAATTTTGTCCGACCTATAATACTTATTGCGTAAAAACATACCCTCTTTTTAATGTAGTCGCTTAAAAGTAGCCTATGTTCTTTCTCAAGGTCAACTCTATCTCTGTAGCAAATTTCATCAAAGTTGGTTCAGTGGCTTAGCCATGAAAAGCGTATCAGACAGTCACTTTCGCGTTTATAGTATTAATTTTAAATAGTCTTAGAATCATTATCGCCTCTATGGTCGAGCGGTATCCGTATCCAACTTTGACGCACGAGGTCCCGGGTTCCCGGGGAAGGCAACTCGTTCTATGAAATTTTTCAATTTATCTGAAAAACAATTTTGTCTGAGATTCGGTTTGTGTCCAATATGGCGATGGACTTGCCACCTGTCACATCATGTGGAACCTAATATCGTCGGCTAATCGTGGATGCATATGTATGTAGTACCTCTGCCTAACCGCTTCGGAGATTTAGGCGTGACGATATTTTATTTTCGGAGTCTATGTTAAATACCGTCTTCTGTAGATGCTAAATGTCACAGATTTCTATTACCTATAGGAAGTAGACGAAGCACTCAGTTCCATACTAAACCAATGTAATCTCGTCTAACATTGTGACTACACACTGATGCAACGTAAGCCAATGTTTCGTTAATATCTAGATATCTTAACGGGAAATTAATTCCATGTGTAATTTAATTCCGAATGAACTCGGAGACAGTAAGTAGGTTTTTATAACGGCGTATATTATTGAAAAATAATTTAAACTTGATGAGGAGACAAGAAGAAGGAGCTTATTATAATTAAAGATTTAAAGAATATTACCTATATTTGGCGCTTATAGGTTTATTACTGGCTGTTTGTGACAGTAGATGTGTTATTTTTAATGTTTCTATTTAACAAAAGATTGAAAAAATATCGCAATACGCGCAAATAATTTGATTTCTTATAACCGCCAAACCGATTTTGAATATATTTGGTGATAATTCCAGCTTTATCAATCTAAGCGATACCTTGTCTATGTGGTTATAAATCTATGCTAATAAAAAAATTTTTAAAGCAAGCAAGAGTTCATGCATACATGTATGTAAAAAAAATTTTTTTAATAAACCATTTTTTTTTTGCTTTTCACTCATTATGTTAGCTCTCCGAAACCGGCGTGTTTACATGAAGACAGTAATCAATGTGTAAAAAGCTAGGCAAGTATATAGGGATCGTAAAACTTGGCACTCGATACTCTGGCTAACCCGCAAAGGACCTGACGTAAAGTTATGTGTGTTGTTAGCGACAACAATATACTCGGGATTGATTATTTGTTGGCAGTATCCGGTAGGTTTTGCAAAGTTATCACCAAAATTACATAATTTGTTACGGTAATTAAAATTATCGTAAGAAAACCAGTATGGCGAACATCTCCCCTTGCTTATACCACACTTTAATAGTGATAGTGACTAATAATAGTGAAAATGCAATAAGTTTGGTTAAAGTATATTGAAAATATATACATATAAATAAAATTGGAGTGTCTATGTTATATTAATTAAAATAACCGCTTTTTACTAAGTGCATATGTATATTATTATAAGGTACATATTATACCAAAACAACATTTTTTAGAATTTTTGTCTCTCTGTCTTTGTTTTTGTTTATACCCACTATTCTCTGAAATGACTGGACTGATTTTGACGGGACTTTCACTGGTAGCAGCATTTAATAAGGAACGACTTAAACAATCTTACTTTATCTTACGGCTTTTATTTTAGAATTTTAGTTTAGAAATGTGTATAAAAAAATTAAATAAAAACTAGTCTAATACATAAAATTTTGTCAGTGTCATAATGTTTGTGGTTGAATTCATACGAAACGGCTTGACCGATTTCATGACATTTTGAGCATATCGAGTATACTATCTGTCACGAGAAGGTATAAATTATGTAAACAAACGTTCAGAAGTTCCCAGCATTTGGGTCAAAGAAAAAAAGTATTTATTTTTTTAAATATTTAATAAATTATTAGTTAAGAAATTGCTGCAAGCATCCGTAGAAAAATACGAATAGAAATAGAAATAATAGTGATATTATTATTATTCATTCATTCCATTATACACAAATACACAATAACAAAAACAATAAAATTAAGGCCTATTGCCTTAATTTTATTGTTAACAAAACTATCAACAGTAACACAATGATAACGAAAAACTAACAAAATTAATAATAACAACAAAATCCGTGATTTTAATAAAGCAATGAAACACATTCGTGCGTATTCAAAACTCGAATGACGTTTATTTCAAAATAGCGAACTGAAATATTGCATTCCCCGAGATCGGAGCGTCCCCATACCACGAACCACAAACGATACTTGTCAAATAATATTGGACTAACTTAAAAAGGTTATTACTTTCATATAACCCGTATATATTTTTACTTCGATTGAATATGGTCAGTTTATTATTGTCTCGCAGTAAAAATATTTACTTGGTAAAAGAAGTTTGTTTACAAAAATTATGGCTTCTCGTGAGGGGCAGTATAAACGTATTTCAAAATTAACTTTAAATTCTTTGCAAATATTGATACAGACTACTGATATCAGATACTTGATGACGTTGTCAAGGGCTCTACAATTAAAAACGCTTTCTAAGCAGCCAATGTTATAATGAGGTCACGAAATAGTATCCCAGTATGTCAAAGTTGCATTTAACCTTTTTATTTAGAATTTTATTATACACCTAGCTTTTGTCCGCGGCTACGCCCGCGTATTGGAGTTATTTAGACAGAGTTTATTTATTATTTTCATTATTTATTGGTGATTTTTAATTACTTTAGCTTTAGTAAGACATTTTTTCTTTCGTGTTTGATTCAATGATGAATTCCGAAGTCAAAATTAAAATCTTATATTACTAACACCGTGGCGACGGTGGTAGAAGTTCTTGAAAATTCTTCGGGGGTACGGGACTGGCCTTATATATATGACTAAGCTTATTTGTTTTGTATAGTATATGGTAGGACAAGAGCTTCAGTGACCTAGTGGTACGCGCTTCGTATTTCCATTTCGGTAGTCCAAGCCCGAACCCGCCATTAGCCACTGATTTTGTCTAACTTAAATACTTTTTCTAAATGCTCTAACGGTGAAGGAAAACATCGTAAGGAAACCCGATATGGCGACGGACTTGCCTCCTGACACATTATAGGATCTAATATCGTCATCTAATCGTGGGTGTATATGTTAAATTTACTGGTTAAAACTTAAAACTATTTTATAATAAGCAATATGCATATGATTTTTTAAATTTTTTTAAACAATACTTCAAGTATTTATATAACTGAAAAAATATATATAACATCTTCAAAATAGTGATAAATAAGCTAAAAAAAATATTCAAAGTATCATCATTTTCGAATGATTTAAACACCGTCATTTTGGCGTGACGTCACCGTTCACAATTAGTGAGAACAATAATTTGTCAACGAAGTGAAATTAAGTGAAGTATTACACTTCACTTTATTAATTTCACAATATATATTATAAATATTGTTCCGTCCCTATGTGCGAAAATTTTCATATTTCCAAAATGCAAAAATAAGGATATCAATCGACATGGCGTTGACATTGGACCGTGACGTCACGTCCTGACTTTCCGTTTTCGAAATTTGCGAGGGAATTTCAAAAATACTACTTTTGAAGAATTAATTTTATTAATAAAAACTTGAATATTGGCAAAAATATTTATGTGGGTATATTTCTTCAGCCATAAAGATTACACGTTATTTTTTTCGGCCATATCTACATCACATGCATATTCCCTATTATGTGCGTTTGTTTCAGTGTCTAGTGCACCTGTGAACTGTAACTCTGCTTATTTTTTTTTTCTTTACCTATAGTCAAGTTTAATTAATTTGTATTAGCTCCTACATACTTTTTAAAATTATTCTTTTGGTTATTAAAATTTTAAAATATAGTAACAATTTTTAGAAAGTCGTTGGGATTTGCGTCCTATATGGCGGCGACTTACCATCTGTCACATCATTGGACATAATATCGTCGGCTAATCGTGGGTGCATATGTATATCTTCTTTGTCAATGTTTCGTCTTTCATTCTTTCTACATGACCGAACTAGCGGAGTATTTTTATACCGACACTTTCTTTCAATCCCGTTTTCATCACACTATTATGATCTGCGAACGGTCTGCGAGCGTTACCATATTTATTTGTCAATTTCATGTTCATATCAGATGGTGGTATACATCAGACACGCTGGTCCACGAAGTGACGTTGCAGGAGGTGCTCCGGTGCTCCGCCTACATGTTGTTCTACGAGCGGACCGCAGAGCCGCCCCCTATCACCACACACTTCTAAACAACTCGATAAACATTATATAAATAACTCGACACAAATTTATATTAACCCAAAGTTAGCAAATGTTTCTTTCTTATGAGTGTTAGTCTACTACTAATACACAGAAATACTTAAATAGATATGAGAATAAAAACAAACATCCAGACGAAATTAACGCGGGAATTGTCAAGGTTTGTTTGACAGGTCCCACGTTTATTTTTCGAACTGTCAAAATTTATTTTATTTAAAATTGTTATAACTTTTTAGTATTGTATTGTAGTATAATTGTTATATTATCACAGTTTTAACATATTAAAAGTTGACAAATCTTTATTAAAATGGCTGTAATTCTTTTGCTTACTTTGGCGTTAGATCGATTTGTGTTATTTGGTCTGAGACATTCTTTATATTATGAAGAATTTTGGATTTAAAATGACAAAAACGTGCATGTCGTAAGAATGACTACAACTGGTGACTATGTCTTGGCACTTTTCATTCGTAAATTACCAAATTTAAATGAGGCTCTACAAACCCAACATAAAATTCGCCACGCGCTTTTACCAGTGATAATATGTAGTGCCTATTTACATTAACTTCGAAAAACAGAGGCTTCCGTAGGACTAAATTTTTTTGGGACATCTGTCCAGGAATTCGGGATAACAAATAAATATATTAAAAAATATGTTATTTCCCAATGTCCCAAAAAAAAGTAGTCCTAAGGAAGTCTCCGTTTCTCGTCTCTGTTCTTCGAAGTTCAGGCAAATAGGCACTACCTATTCCTGGCTTTTACATCTGCCCACACCTTCGGCGATATGGGCGTATGGGCGGTGGGGTTTTGGTATGTCTATAAGTGACATATAGTTACTTTCTGGTACCAATTCTGAGACACGTCTAAATTTATTTTAAATGTGTTATTATTTTAAAATATTTTTTTTTAAATGAACAAATGAGATCCAACATTTTGACTAAAATTTATCAGGATATTCTAAGTTGTACGGCTTTTAATCGATTTCGAAGCATAAACTATACGTGTGTCATAAACTATACGAAATTAATCTGACAACACTAACAGTCTTTTGTTTCGATCTTTTTCTATATCGTTCAAAAATACCTTCACGCCTATTAACTGCAGAAGTGTGGTAGTATATCCACGACTCGTAAGTCCAGTACATATACTAGAACAGAAAATAACGATAACTTAAAATAAGTTTAGAGTGCAACAGAATTGGCACCAATATCTCATAACAAAAAATATACATATGGCTTTGTAAGAATAATATTGCTAATACTTGACAATTTCGTGATTATTTTAACAAAGGTTAGGTTTTAGTTTTATTATTAAGTCTTGAAATGATCTTTGCTTGAATGTTTGAATGTGTTTGCTGTAAAAATTGAAATTATTACTAATCTGCAATTGAAAATACCGACATCTAGGTCAATTATCTTAAATAATATGTTGATTTTCGTATGTTGGCAATAAATGTTGAAAAGATATCGACATATTGGTTTTGCTCATAACAATGGGACTATCACGCTATATACGGATATTGTGCATACAAATTTTTAAAGAATATGTGATAAATAAATAATTATATACGCCTTTAATACGGCTAAAATCTATTAAGGCTCGAAGTATATGGACTTTTTTCCTATTGTTTTAAGTATCCATATCTTTATTTAATATCAAATTATACAATAATAAAAGTAAAAACAAATATAGTGATTTCTGTATAATAAGACGAATTTAAAAAATGTGCCATAAGATCGAGTTGTAAGACGATTATATATTATACATAGTTCGCGTTGAAAACAGTGACGTCATCAACCTAGAACTAGACCAATAAAATAGAAGAACAGAAGTTCTAATTTCCCTTGACGACCAATTAAGACGTAGTATTCATAAATTTCTGCGATTTGATTGGTAGAATGTCCCTAGGTTTATGATGTCACCATTTTAAAAACGCGTCGGAACGTTTTTTTTCTCTGGTGATATTAAAATAAACATCAATCCTTCTTAAAAGTCCTTATGACTTTTAAGAAGGATTGATGTTTATTTTAATAAGGACTTTTGACAGAAGACGCCTACATATTACAATTACAATACAGTTCTCAGCGGAAAAAGGATAATATTTTTTCTATTTAGATGTTTATCTCTATATCTTTATAACACAATCCATTGCATTAAAAAAAGATGTGTTTCAACACACTTTTTTGGCATAATGTTTTACTTGCACTCTAAATTTTTCAATTCGTATAAATCTAGCAATTATTAGTACGAAATTTGATAATTTGTAATTAATATATAATATATACCTACGTAATTAATGTTGACACATTTTTGTTCATTATGATGCTGTACTACGCATTTTATTAATATACTAGCTGACCCGGCAAACATTGACTTGTCATATAAATTATTATATTACAACCCCTATAACAAATATAAATAAAAACCTATTCTCAGACCTACCAAGTTTATATTACCTATATAAAATTTCATTAAAATTGATTTAGCTGTTTTGGAGGAGTACAGCAACTAGCACTGACACCTAATTTTTATATATTTATCAGAATCATGTAAAATCAAACTTTTATTGATATATTTAAAAAATATTGCTTAAATGTAGTAATATTATAAGCTGACTGATGATCTTCATCCTGTGACTTAAAAAAACATGCCTCAATTATTAACGTTCAGAAGTTGACTATTTTTATATAAATAACCTTCAATGTTGTACTATGTAGTTTTTCAGCAGAATTTTTTCTATTCTCGCTTGGATTTTAAGCCCTTTAACACCTTATTATGCCCGAAATTCGTACGAGTACAATCCTTAAAATATCGTACCGAGTACGATATTTTAAGGAGCTATCCAATTATATGTATCTTATTGTTCCAAGTCGTTCGTGTCAAGAATGCAGTGTTTTATCGTTACCCACTGTCTTCTAAACTATATATAAATAAATAAATATTACTGGACAAATTACACAAATTGATCTAACTCCAAATTATATGCTCGTGTTATGGGTGTTAGACAACGATACTAATACATATATATACTTAAATAAATACCAGGATAAATTTAATAAACACCCAGACCCGGAAATACAAACATCTATGTTCATTACACAGATGCCTGTCCCCGTCGGGAATCGAACCCGAGACTCGCGGTTAGTTGATGCGGTACGCGTAGCGTAGGAATTTTGCAATTAAAAACTTGTCTCCAGTCCTTATTTAAAACTTTTTCGCAGTAAAGAAATAGTGACATGGTGATCTTCGTGTTTCAATTTAACTAGAATCATGAAATTTGAAAGCACAAAAGAAATTACTATTTTGAAAGTTAAAGATAAGAAACTAACCTTAACTAATTTTTTATGTTATTTTAATATCTTATTATAACAATACTTACCTATACAGGATGACTGGTAAGTCGAGTGACTTATTAAAAGTGTCTAATCCTGATTCCAAAAAAATATATATTGTATGTATGTGTGTATGTATACCTTAAATTTCATCAAAATTTACAAAACTTTCCTGGAATTGTGTAATCATATTATGGATATGCGCACCTAAGTTTAATTTAAGGTCATAACAATTCATATATTTTTGAAATCAGGATCTTTCGACTTACCAGTCACCCTGTATATTAAAATTTCTTAACTTAAAAATATAATTAAATTTAAACATCAAGCGAACTTTGATTGATTTTTTTATCTTTTATTGGTTGAACACGTCACTATTTTGTAAACTCTAATGAACTAACACTAAATATGACTGTACTTAGAATAAAAAGATATGAAGTATTTTTGCTATAAGCAATATAGTGTGATAAAGAGTACTAAAAACTGTTAATTTGAAATTATTTTTTTTATAAAAAAACATTTGCAAGGAACGTTATTTTGAATTGTAGTAATTTGTGCATAATTTTAGTAAGTTTAGTTTTTTAATTAATCTATTTCTTTGTTACCTACTCTGTTACATTGTTAAGCAATTACGCATAACTTTTTTATTATTTGCGACGAATCAATAAAACAGTTTAAATGTAATAAAATCATAAGCGAACTTTAACCTATGTACCTACTTTGAAAATTGAAAAATCACACAATGTTTCTATAAATGTTGTCTTCTTTTAATAAATGTCCCGCTGCAATATGCGTAGATAATAACTGTTTTCAAGGTTTTAAAGCAGGCAATAAATTGTTAGTCTAACACGTTTACGTATAGGACAAATACAAAAGATAATTCATCACCAAGAAGAAGATATCTTCACGTTCCTTACTTAAATTTTGAGCATTTAAATATTTTTCCAATTTTGAAATTCTCAAAGACTGATTACATGCTCGTTGTTCGTCCGTTAAGCTGTTTTGTAAGAGTCATACAATCATTCATAATAATAATTGCTAGTCATGACTCATACAAAAAGTGCCTTTTGTACGAGTCATGTTGTGTGTTGATGATGCTTCGGCTGCGAAGAGAAACGTATATTGAGAGTCAATTGCATGTCTTGTATAATCGAGTCGCAATATACTACTCTTTTTAGCAGGAGTTTGCAAAATAATTTCGAAATCTAATTTAAGACGAATGGACGCAGAAATTGTCAAAATTAATTATTTATATTTATGTTATAAACTTATCACAACAATTGTCAAAAAACTGACAATTTCCTAGTTACTGATTGAAGTAGGAATTAAAGAGAACAACTTATGCACACATTGTATGATGGAATGAGATAGAAATATCAAATATGCGTTTGCTCAACATTTTATTTTACGTGCGCTTGCGAAACGCACGTGTCCATTTCGATTCGATAATGCGGAAATTTCATACGACAAAACTCTTACCATATCAATATTATCGACTGAATAGCAAATTTGAGAATTATCTCACTGCCACTAAAAAGGCACTGAAAACGTCCAATAATCAAAATATTAATATCTAGTACAGTGTCATGTTCTAAAACGTCACTAGTAGATTTTTTGTGTGACAGGAACCAAAATAATTATAACTACCTACTACTACCTACTCTTTATTCTATTCATCTAATACCTGGAAATAACTACTGCTGTACTGCTGAATGTATTGTGGTTCATATTGTTAAAATGGGTTAAGTGTCAAAGTTTGTATCACAAAGTCGCTTTCTCCGTCGTGTATGCTTAAATCTCTAAAACTAGGCAACGGATTTTGATGCGGTTTTCTTAAATAGATAAAGTGATTCAAGAGGAAGGTTTTTATGTATATAACATGTGTAGTATACTCGTGCGAGCCGGTATGGGTCGCTCGTACTATTATATTTTTTTAGTAGTTGGTTTTTTCTAAATAGTTTCAGCAATAGTTATTTATTTTTAAAATATCTGGAGGCTTTTTGGTTGTCATTATACAATATTTGTAATATAGCAGTTTATAGTTTTTATAAACGCATCTACTTCTCTCTGTAAATAAAAATTGTTTATAGAACAAGTGTGATAGTTAAATGCATAATCCGGATTGAGGTTTTCTGGGGATTCCCTTCGACAAAGAATAACCCAGATGTGATAGATGGTACAATTATTTCAATCAATATTTTTACCAGCTGTAACTTCTACATTTTTGACTATATAAATGTGCATTTATTTTAATTTTGACAAGTGTTGCCATGTGTAGTATTTATTATATATTATGAATCCTTGGTAGATTTTTTTGATATTGAAATAGGTCAAATGAGTAGTAACCACAACAAAATCTTATGTATTTGTATTATAAAACGGTAATGAATTTTAGGAGATTAATTAAATAAATTCTAGTGTAGGTAGTCTTGTTTCCGAATTAAATTATAAACATTATTCTTTGATGGATTGTAACATTTTGTATAGACTACATTTGTAATTAAATCTTGGCTAGTTTTTCTACATTTCAGATAGCAGACTATCACTTCTAGGTAAGCTAGAAAAACATGAATAATATTGCGCCAAAGGAGTATCATTCGACTACACTTTTTGAGAAGTTTACCCCCTCGTTCTTATATCTTACTTATGTTTATCTTTTTCATCTAGCTTTATAGTCTATTCATTCATTTAAGTATGAAAAAGTAGTGCCGGCCCTTTCATCAATATATCGCGAGTTTTTTTTCAGTGACATTCGGTCATTTAGCTTTATGGTAAAACAAAAAAAAGAGCAATAATTGATTTTTTCATATTCTTTTATCTTTAATGTATATTTAATGTTTTTTTTGGCGCCATTACAATTTCATGTAAAAATTGCTCGCTCAAAGTAGAAAATTCTCATCACTAGATATGGCCTTGTTCTTTCTTACACAATATTAAAGAGATAAGCAAAATATTTTAGATTGTGTGAATGCATTGCCTTTTATTACGCATGCAAATTGACGTTTTAAATTAATTTTAAATAAGAAATATAGGTACGTTTTGCGAAATTAATTTTGTTCAAACATTTTAAATGTATTACAAAAACAGCCCCTGGTGAAGGTGTTGTAGATAGTGCCACCCAGTAAAATAATGACTTCTCGGGCACAAAATTCGGTGAAGTTCTAGAAAACCATGGCGTTAGCAACATATAAGGAATTCTTAAAAAAGTACCTTAATTGGTAGGTTTAAATGTAATCATTTATTTTGTTTCCGTCCCTTTTTTACCCATAATATTTATATATGGCACTCTTAAATATTGTGGCTCCGAACTTTTCTTACTGGCAGCTAAATACGCGGTGCACGGATACTTAACTTGACTTACTTATGTATAATGTAGCTTAAGCAGATGTTTAGATGGTACCAAAGTTAACAGTCTTGTCCCCTTATTACCCTCAGTTCATACTGCGATCCTCGCAGTGCGTTTTTTTGTTTATCTTTTCCATTTTAAGTAGATGCTACTCACATTAATATTGCGATAAGTAGCTACCTCTATTATGAAAGAGATAAATAATAATCGCTTATGAACTCGTGGTTACTGTTTTTGACTTTTTCAATGGCTGTGTAGGTCGTCGACCAAATTGGTTGATAGTACATATTTGTGTTATATATTAATGATGGAAAATACTGCCTACATCAAGAGGCTATGGCCGCAGTATCCATTGAGCTAACTTACTCAAAATAAGTACACTTAAATTATCTACCTATGTTGGGCCAATACCCTGGCTCAATATATACTGCGATCATAAAGGTATACATTTTGTTATTAAATATTTATCTTTGACTTTCAAAAAAGAGAAGATAATATTACGTTTGTCAATCTATGTTTTACAAGAATTTTTTGCTTGTATAATAATGTTTGGACTTTTTGAAAGTTTGACTTGTATTACTTAGATAGGACAAGGGCTGTCATTTTCCATTTTGAGAGTGAAAGTTACTGTCCAGAGTTAGAATAACATGAGCTTATTAATTCTTGATATTATAGTGTCTGGACTTCGACTTAGTTGTTTGATGTTTTCTTTAACCTGTAAGTGACAGCCCTGTATTAAATTTTAGCTAATTGTTTCAAATAAAGTGTCACAATATTAAACTTTGTGTATTATTTATATTCTTCGTCTTAGCCATATCCCGTATTACATTAAATGATATGGGGGTCGGCTACCTAATCTATGGGATTTGACTAGGACACTAGTTTTTACGCAAAGCGACTGCCATCTGACCTCTGTAACCCAGAAGGGAAACTAGGCCCAAACCTAGATTAGTGAATTCTTCCTAATGAATCCAGGTTTCCTCACGATGTTTTACAGCTCCGTAAAAGCACTTAGAAAATGTACGTAGTATGTAGAAAAACTCATTGGTTCATGGCGGGTTTGAACTAAGACTACCTGAATGGTAGTCCGAAGCGCGTAACGCTAGGCCGCCATGGCTGTCAATATTATTAATGATAATGAAGTCATGAATGACTATGAAGTTAAAGGCACTTTTTTATGATAATGGAAGGCAAACAAGCAACGGATTTCCTGATGGTAATACACGCCGCCTATAGACACCAAAGGTGGAAATGGTGCGTTGCCAACCTGAGGCTGGGATGGTAAGCCTCTT
>DVZL01002606.1:0-15206 GCA_018236625.1 Lasaia peninsularis
AGTACTCATTTTTATAGTAACGAATACATACGGGTTTGCTTTTTCTCGTTACTTTTACACCTCTACGGAGCGCTCTTACTTTAACGAACAGGCACAAGACTTTAAACTTTAAGTACGAATCCCTAAAAACGGTACAAATTATTCTCAAAATCTTAACTTAATAAATTAAAGTACGGAACTGAGAGCTATAAGATATATTTTTTCATTATTCTGCTGAAGTCTGTACTTTTAAGCTCTCTAAGACTCTATATACAATCTTGAAGCTTTTCTAAAAATAACCTAATATCGTCGCTATCGGTATCTTTCTAGGTATTCGGCTAAAGTACTGGTAGTTCTTACTTGGGCTCACGATTGCACGTTTTATTATACTTCCAGCGCCATCTTTTGACGTATTTTGAAACCAATGCGTACTACTGATTTGGCGCAATAAATGAGATTTTACCAAATTATTAATTACAAATTACATCAAAATAATGACCATCTGTGGCACTAGTTCACTCTCAATTACCCAAAACATATTGCACGAAACTATTTTGATTGTAGACGTTGAAATGCAACCGGATTTTCTGATAATATAAAAGAATTGGAATGGTACTAAACGAGCGATATGAAGTTTGTCAGGCAGCTAGTTTACACTAAATAATTTCTCTTGTTACAGATATATACTTCCAATTTGGACATAATATACATAAGGCACTGAGGTCGCCACTAGTATAAAGCGTCGTAGAGGTCGTTCGGGTACTCGACAAGATTTGAATTTTGCCGACACCCCCCTGCCCTTCTACCATGTCAGGGTCCTTGACCCCTACCTCGCTAGATGCTGATAAAGTACAACGGTAATGGAATGTCTTAAAGTCGGTTAAGTATGATGATATCTCTGGTCAAGTCACATGTGTTGTTCGAAGTTTTCAAAATAAACTAATTATGTAGATGTTAGTTAATGCATAGATATACATATATGTATATATTATACATATATGTATAATATATACATATATGTATAATATATACATATATGTATATATTATACATATAGATAATGTAATAAATTTAATAATCACCCAGACTTAGAAATCGACATTGTTCTACGTTCATAACTCAAAAGCCTGCACTTGTCGGGCATCGAACCCGATAGTTGTTTAGTCTTGTTTGTTTCGATGTATTTTTGTACTGTTTTGTAATTCGATGTACGCTTATAATTAACTTGACTTGTTAGGTT
Organism: Lasaia peninsularis; assembly: GCA_018236625.1. Lineage (NCBI taxonomy): Eukaryota > Metazoa > Arthropoda > Insecta > Lepidoptera > Riodinidae > Lasaia > Lasaia peninsularis. Next base: position 1,220 of record DVZL01002606.1, read on the forward strand.
TGTGTGAACGTAAGGTAAATGTGATTATGTTATGATTTAGTTAACGGTTTTAAAGATAAAATACTTTTACAATATTATAATTTTAACACTACTTTTGCGTCTCCTGTGCTTGGGATAAATTGTTCCCATATTTTAATATATTCAGCTGCTACTATGAACTTATTTAATACTAGCTGTGACCGCCACTTCGTCTGCCTTTTTATTTATTTTTTTCTGTATAAAAAGTTAATCTATATAAATAAATAAAATTGGAGTGTCTAGTATGTAATATTAAAATAACAAGGGGTATTTTTTAGGATTTTTGTTTGTCTGTCTGTTTGTACCCGCTAATCTCTGAAGCGGCTGGACCGATTTTGAAGGGACTTTCACTGGCAGACAACTAAAGTAATAAGGAACGGCTTAGGCTAATTTTATTTTAAAATTTTATTGTAGAAATGTATAAATAAATCAATTAAATAAAAACGCTGACGAAGTCGCGGTCACAGCTATTGAAATACACCTTATACTGTAACAAAGTCAAGAATACTTTCAGCCAACTTGTAGTTTTCGATATGTACCCTGCCCTTGCTGACATTTGTAGAACTATAAGAGAAAAATCATTAATTTTAATCAAAATACAAAGATGTGGCACACCAGAGACATCTAGTGTCTGGTGACTATTGTTTCTGACCATCAGAAACTATGTCTGCTTACTATCAATCATATAAGATATTTTATTTATAGATTGATATATATATATATTATAAATAAAATATCTAAGACTGTATTTATTTGATGATTTAATATCAATTATATGATTTAGTATCGGCTCTGTTCCTTGAGATGATGAAAATGGATTAAGTATTTATTAATCCATTTACAAATATGTTTTAAGGCTTGAACTCATACGCTTAATCTATGTGCCTTTGCTCTGGAATATGAGCTTTTAAGTAATTAGTGAATGTTAGATTAGTGGTAATCAAAAAGTGTAGCAACTCAAATTCCTATATATTTTGTTGCTAACTTTGTGAAATCTCAAATCGCAATATATCTCAATAATGGAGATGTTTCTTAATGCTAAAAAATATATAAAAAAAAACAATTAACTTGTAATAGAAATACTGGCCACGTATGTGACTGAACCAAAATATTGAGATAAAATAAATATTATGCATATCTCGTACATGGGCGTACCAGTAATTTGGAAAAGGTAGGGAAGAAGCAAAAAAAAAAAAACTCAATTTGTAGAAGATTAAAATTTACTGCAACTTTTTATTAATCTTTACTACCTTCACTATTTTAAGTTGCAAAGGTTTTGGCTTAATATTGCTAATATTTTATTTCCAAAATTGATTTTGTGCTTCCAAAACCCTCTTCCCTTTCACATCATGCAGAAGCCATTAAGCTTTCGTTGTTTGTAGACAATTTTTTAGCTTGCGTAAAGTACAACATATTCTTTTGGTAGTGCATGTTGCTCTATCTTGCCCCGCTGTCGGGGCCATTTCGTATAATTTATAAATGTTAATACGCTACGATTTAAATTTGAAATCATAAAAATTGGTGATTTGGCGCCTAGAATCCCGTATTGGACGTAAATTATATTATGTTTTTCAGCAAGGAATGATAGAAAATTTAGTCAATATCGGGTCAATATTTTTGGAGAATATCCTGATAGTACATTGTGATCGAGGTTTTATATTTTTATAAATATTTCATTCTCTATTTTGGATGTAACATTGTAGATTTGTTCCTTATAATATATAACATAGTTTATACATATTTGTAATAAGATAGTTATACCCAATCATTCTGAACTCGTACCTTAAGAATTATTAATGTTAAATCAATTATCAAACGTTACTTTTATACCAATCATTATCTATACAAAATGCAATTTTTATGCATTATGATATATGACAATTGATTTTAAAAAATGGTTGCCTGTGAAGTCGGTTTTACGGGCGAAGATTTTACGTGACAATGTCTTTTTCTCGGTTGAATATTTATTGATATGAATATTATTAAATTGCACAATAGGAACAAGGACTTTAATGAAAATAAGAAATGCACAAAGTTTAACTATAGAGAAAGACAGAGACACAAGCACGCACCGACGCGCCTAATGCTCTAGTGCTGCGCGCGCGGTGGACCGATCATGTTTGAGTGGGAGAAAGACGCAAGGCATTCGTCTCTCTCTCTCCCGCTCACGTCTGTTACGGTGACTCATCGTAACAGACGTGAGCGGGCGTTACACTTTTTCATGAGTGACTCCGAGCCGCAACCTAATTTAAGACGTTGTCACGTTTAAAAACTAAAAAAACCTTTATATCAACGATTATGAATTTTTAATTTTATAATGAAACCCATGACTATATATTTATAGAAATGTATTTTTAATAGGTACCTCTTCTAACAAAAAAAAAAAAAATGAAAAAAAGAAGTACACCTTACTGAAATAGCTAAGTTTAAATTTTTGTAATTTTCCATTATACCAAAGGCTGCTGAATTTCGAGATAAAGTATCACAAATTTTAATGTCTACTCCACTAACAATGTATAATATAAAAGGGCAACATTCATAGGCATTATCCAAACTTTTGGACCAACAGATAATAGATAAATTATCATTCTTAATTTGGAAAAATAGTATATCTCAATAATAAAAATACTTGTGTATATATATCCTTGATTATAGATGTAACAAAAATTGCCTCAGCCATAATTATTAAAAGAGGCCGCTTCTATTACTTTAATGTTGGGTTTCAGGCTACGTGACGTGAGATCTAAGATCTATGAGATACATCAATTATTTCGTCTAGTTACCAATAAATAATGTTAGAGTTTGTTTAAAATGTTCACAACACTGCTGTGTTCAGTTAGGGTCTCCGCCTACTGCCAAGACATACTGTTTTTTATGGAACAGGCGCCCCCTCGCGTATAATTTGGAAAAATAGTATGAGTAGGGTTTACGTCTGGCATACTCATTGTTTGGCGCATAAGCGGACGCCTGTTTCGTGTCCGCATGACTGTGGAAGAAAACAGAAAAATAAAATAACGTAGGCGTATAAAATTGTATGTACTAATGTATGAAATTTATTTTTGTAAATATATTTATATAATTTTTTTTGTTTGTTTTATTTCACTTTGTAGCTGGGTAATAACTTAAAGAATTAAATAACTACTAGTGGGTCAACATCCGACCGAATGATTCAAACTTAGATTAATCTTAAAACATTTTCTGTAGCGAGAAAGGCGAAAATATCAATCTTCGCAACAAAAAAGAAAATTGTGTACCCTAAACTTGTTATTCATTAAATCTATACAAATAAATCAAAGTGAAGTGTGTATGTAATATTAAAACAACCACTTTTTACTCAATGCATATATATGTTTACAATATATTTTTTAGAATTTTTGTCTGTCTGTATCCGCTAATCTTTGAAACGGGAACGGACGGGGCTTTTAATGACAGTAAGCTGATTTAATAAAGAATAGCTTGTATAAAACGCGGACGAAGTCGTGGGTACAGCTAGTAAAAAATAAAATAAAAGTGTGATAGTTATAATGTGTAACAGTTTTATCGTTTATTTTATATTTATTACTTTTAACTTTAGCTGTAAGATCATGACGATTAAAACATTTATATATTATAGGTAACTACTTGATGAGTGATGAGGATGACTGATGAATCATCATGTCAATAATAATGTTTTTTTAATAAAGGACTGGTTAAGATTATTGATTATTCGTCACTTACGACTATGAATAAGTCTTAACTGTCTTAAAAAGATAATTCATAATACTAACAATTAACATCAATATCAATTATCAATGCTACTTTATGTACTTTTAGGATAATTTATGTAACGCAAGCTCTCTAGACAAAGTCATAAAGCTTTCGAAAAATAACAAAATTTCATCGCAATCGGTAACCTCAAATTATTCGGCTCAAGTACTAATAGTTCACACTTGGACACACTATTGCACGTTTTATTATACATCTAGTGCCATCTTTTAACGTATTTTAAAACAAATGCGTACTACTGACTGAGTACTAAATACTAATGCAGCGTAATAAATAAGATTCTACCAAAATATTAATTACAAATCACATCAAGACAATAATATTTTGATAGTTTACATAAAAATGCAATCAGATTAGCTGATAAAAAAATTGAAGTGGTGCGAAACGAGCGGTAAAAAGTTTGTCGGGCAGCTAGTTTATGCTAAATTATTTCTCTTGTGTGACATATATTATATACTTAAAAATTGGACACATATATAATAGTAATAATATAAAATGATAATATAGTTGGATACATACTTCACATATGTAGGTACATGCAACTGACACTGAGGTCGCCACTAGTATAAAGCGTCGCAGTGGTTATTCTGGTGCTCGACAAGATACGGATTTTGCCGACACCTCCCCTGCCTTTGTATCATCCCAGGGTTTATTGGCCCCTGATAAAGTACAACAGCTACGGACTGTCTTAAAATGGGTGAAATACGATGATATTTCTGGACAAATTGAACGAGTGGTTCTCGATTTAATATAAATTAATTATATGGATGTTTAGTTAATACATAGATATATACATATATGTATCCATATATTATACGTACAGATACTGTAATAAATTCAATAGTCACCCAGGCTAAATGACTTTGTTCTACGTTCTTAACCCAAAAGCATGCACCCGTCGGGCGTCGAACCCGATAGTGTTTCGATGTAGGTACCTATTATTATTGTACCTACTGTTTTGTAATTCGATGTACCCTTATAATTTAGACTTGTTATTATTGCATGAATGTTCGGTGAATGTGATCCTGTTTTGATTTAGTTAACGGTTTTAAAGATAAAATACATACATCATTATAATTTCACAAACTAAATCAGTATAGATACTCTGTGTAAAAGTTTACACCTGAAATTAAAAAAGAAAATCATATTTTTGTAAAAACACTGGCACTCGTAAGAAATTTTGTTTGTATGAAATCTGGAATACATTATACATATAATATAAAACTAAAAGTCATTGAATTTTAGTAAAAAACAGATGTTTAGACAAATAAATAATTAGACACAGAGGTCGATACTTTATACACTTAGGTTATATTAATACACTAGACTGTATGGATCGGTTACGTATCGGTGATTTCTTTAATGATTTTTTTATGGTAATGGAAGGCAAACAAGCAGACGGATTTCCTGATCGTAAGAAATACACGTCGCCTATAGACACCAAAAGTGGAAATGGTGTGTTGCCAACCTGAGGCTGGGACGGTAAGCCTCTTGCGTGTGTATGTTTACCAGCTACCCTACCCTCCAGACCATAACACGACAATGGCGAGTACTGACGCTATTGTGGCAAGAATAGGTAAGGCGGTGGTACCAATCTGGGCGAGTCGTTGCAAGACTCTACCACCTAGTAAATACAATATGTGTATATATATGTATTTCGATTGAATATGGCCAGTTCATTATTGTCACGCAGTAAAAATATTTACTTGATAAAAGAAAATTTGTTTACAAAAAAGAGAGTTTGTTTACAAAAATTATAGCTTCTCGTGACGGGCAGTATAGGTATATAAAAATATTCAAGACGTGTATCTATAAGTCTTCTTATCTGAAATCTCACTATTTTATATAATCACAGGTGAAAGGTTAAAACTAAATGAAAGGTAGAGTAAGTAAATTACGTACACGTACGTCGTACACTACATAATAGCATCATAAAAAAGAGAAAATGATTATATTAAATTTAAAATTACTAGATTATAAATAGATAATTATATTATTATAATAATACTTACATGTGTACTATAAGATAAGCTTATAAAATAGTAGAATCTAATTGCGGGACGAAAAAGTAGAAATGATAAAAAATAAAAACCATTGAATGTAAAGTACAAAGGTGTTTAGGCAGACAAGAGTATTTAAAATGTAGACAATTTACTTTTTCTTAATTTCTTTTCATAAGGTATAGTTTTTATTATTAAAAACTAATAAACAAATATAAAAACATACTATTGATACTAAAGAAAAAAAACCACTTCAATGATTATTTGTATTGTAAGGAACTAACATAAAATGCTTAACATTGTGTATGCCTTTACGTTAGTCACTACTTTCACTTTCCATTAAACATATTATTTAGGATTTTTTTGTCCTTAGGTCACTTATTGACCATAAAAAAATCTTGAAAGTATTTTGAATGACAACTCTTAGCCTATGCCAGGAGTGCACATTACAACGCGGTCTCATGACAAATGGCGCTACAGGGTGCTCCTGCATAATTCGTTTTTAACCGTCGCCCGTCAGCGGCTGGCTTCTACGAATTGTACAGGTTGATCGAGTATTTAATTATCATAATTGTTTAATGAAAATTAACTACTTAAATTTGCGGTCATATATGGTGATATCTGTAAACTTAACAAAAAAGCGTTTATACAAAGATAAATATACAAATCAACGTTGTTGATTTATATTTGACAAGCAATTCTATATATATTTTGTAGTTGATTTTTACTGCTTTTAAATGCAAATATGTGCATTTATTTTACATATATTTCTGGAGCATTGGCAGCCTGAAGCTAGGATGTTTAGCTTATAATATATAGCTTATATTATATACCATAGTAATAGTCGTAATAATATTACACATTACACAATTTATAATACATTTTACACAATCATGTTGCAAATGAAATCGTCGATAGCCTTATTGAATTTTATTACATAGTTACTCAACACGGTGTTCCATATGAGAAAATACAATCTCGAGTCTTACAATCTCAATATATATAAATATAAACTAGATTTTGGGCGTTGCGCGAGCTGTGCGTTGCAAGCGTTGCTTCAAGTTTTCGGATTTTCTGGGTTGTTTGAGATTACTCTCTATCCGACGGTACCACCATGTCGAGGATAAACAAATTCCTTCTGGGAGAAAAATTCAGGATCAGTCAGTCAGTCAGTAAGTCAATCATGAGTGGTAGTCTGAGTTTATTTACATATTGTACATAGTGTATTTACAATATTAGTTTACATATTGTACAAATACCCTTGGACAAATTACAAAAATTGATCTAACTCCGAAGGAAGAACATTATAATATGCTTATGTTATGGGTGTTAGACAACGACACTAATACAAAGAAATATTTAAATAGATACAAGAATAAATTAAATAAACACCCAGACCCTTAAATACTACCTTATCTATGTTCATCACACCAATGCCTGTCCCCGTCAAGAATCGAACCTCAGCCTCGCTGTTAGTCGTTAGGATTAGGCGTGTACACTAATCCCTTGACCAAGAAGGCGGTCTAATGTTCACTATATTATCGGCCATATGTCCGCTAAAACACGCAACTTTAACTTTTTACGGAGTGAAGAGTGGCTGGAATGGACACAATATTATCTGGACCCAAACTGCTAAATATAAGCAACTTTTAAATAATGTACGAAAATAAGTTTTAAGAAAATGTATGTCTCTCTTTTTGCTGTTAAATGAAAAGTATTTAATACATTGTCTAGTAGGAAAAACTAATATTTTGCATTTATGATTTTTTATGACATAAGACACCGAACAAACACACGGATTTCCTGATGGTGATGACATAAATGTTATAGGTGGTCGAGCTTTTAGGCCGTATATTCAAGGCTACCGTACCCTCCAGACCGGAACACGACAACGTCGTTATGGGTGCAGGGAAAGGTGGTGGATCCCTACCTGTGCGAGTTGCTGCACAGCACTTACCAGTAGTCATGTTGAAAGTGACCAAGAAAACTTATGCTCGCCTCTTACGAGTAGTCTGGCTGGGAGGCATTTGATCTTTTGTACGTAGAGGACCCGGACCAACACTAGAAAAAAATCTATTTGTTAATAAAGAATAGAGCCAAGATACTTCTTAAAACGAAAAATTGTAATATAAATAGTGTACGAAGTACCTAATACATAAAATACAATACAAGTTTATGAGCATCCTGTATATGCGGGTTCACTATTGAGGGATGTATACCGATCACGCGATTGCATCGTTTGGCTGACCATGGTGTGGGAAAGAGAGGGTGAAGTGTGAGGGAGACAGTGACCGTAGAGAAATTTAGGTCAATTTTCGTATAACTTTTAATATAACGCCAATAAAATGAACATAGGTCTCTATTGCGACGACGAACAAGGTGTTAGCGCCCGGGCCATCCTTATTTTTTTAAAATATATACAAATTGGTTTAACTCAAACCAAAAAAATGCCGTTTATTCTCTATATCTAGTTTTAAGTGTATCACCCTCCTACTAAATAATATATTGTGCCAAGCGCGAGTCGGACTCATTCATGAAGGATTCCGTACGCTTTTTATTGATATAACTTCATATTAGTGAAATTAGAGTGAATAAATAATAATACTGACATTATGTCGAACGACTGTTCATTGTCTTTACCGTGACCTAAATATGGATAGCGACATCTATTAGTATGGAGGCTCCCATAAAATTTATACTTCCTTTTAAATATATACTTTAATCTATTTGTCTTTGTTGTTGTAGCGATATATGAGAGATACAGCCTGGTGAAAGACAGACAGGCAGACTTCATAGGGTCCTGTTTTAATCCTTTGGGTTCGGAACATTGGATTTCAAACATTGTGACCCGTTTGATAGTTACCATGTGGAAAGTATAATATGACAGTAAATTAAATGTACTCATACTGTCTTAGTTATTTTTGAGAATATTTAATAATATAAATATTAATTATATTTTTGCAAATATTATATTTTAATTTAGTCAGGTTCCCCGTGTTGATCCGGGTCCTCTGAGTAGAATAGAGGAACTCCCTTCCTACCAGGCAACTCGTAAGAAGCGAGAATAGGTTTTGATTGTAGATTAATTTTAAATTAAATAAAGATTTTATACTTTTGTATAGGAATGTAGATGGATGTAGGTATCCTGTGAGACCTAGGTTGACATTCCACGACCAAATAGCTCACGTATTGTCCGAGGGTGGTGTCAAGTCTCCGCAACCGGCGTGTACGCATAAAGAGAATGATGAAAGTGGAGAAAGCTAGGCAGCTGGTATGTGGGGATCGTGACATTTGGCATTCGATACTCTCTGCCTACCCCGTAAGGGACCTGGCGTGTCTGTGTGGTTAGCAGACACGCCAGGTATGTATGTGTGTAAAGTTTTTAAAGGCGTGTCAAGATGACTTTAGGTTAAATCTCTTCTGGGTTTTTCTATTTGCCAAATACGATAATGGCTTGTACTGGCTCATTGGCGGAAGTTGTGGTGTAGCGGTAAGTCCAATTCGGCTTAGTCTCATAATTCGGCTACTTAACTACCCTGATAGAGCTGATGTGTTATGTTAGGTACGAGAGATACATAGATAGATTATGTGTATGCCAGTAATATATAAAACACAGATACAAGCGAAGTAATTATATCTCTTTCGTCAAGGAAAAGATGTTGACTGCCGTAATTTTGAGATTTTATTTAATGAGACAGTAAAAGCTTGGGACAAAACGACATCTGCCTCGTCGTCGGTCGTGCGTGAACGGACTCTGAGTTTGAAAAATCTCTGCTCTTGGCACCAATATTGTTTAGAATTTCAAGTGTTGTTTGAACAAACTTTTTGAAAAAATACACGATCAAAACGTGCAAATTTAGATGCGCACTTTTCTTTGCGAAGCGTTTGAGATACAGCTTTAGCCTCGCTATTTTAAGTCCAACCGAATCTATCTTCTTAAAATACTCATATTATGACTTCAAATTCATCCAACTACATACTTAAGCTTAGTTTCATTATAATACAGTTGCAAGTTCTGATGTACCAAAAGTTTAACGAAATTTCAGAAATATGCCTTTTTATTTTGAAAAGTTTATAAATATTTAATCTCTGCCATGTTTGAGTTCAAGGTGCAAGACGAATGTATTTAATTATGACCACAATAAAGGTATTAGCTCACTGACATTTTCGTATGCGGCTGTAAAATTCTGATAAAACTGTAAATATAGTGATTTATTAGTCCTAAGAAGTTTCGCCCACCATAGCGTCAGTGGTCAGCATTGTCATATTCCAATAAGGAGGATTGCGTAAACTTCTTAACGTAAAATACTTAAAACGTCTGTAGATTTTTTTTCAGCAGCAGGGGATATATTTTTATCAACAAGTGATACAATTCGATTGCATATGCGTATAAACACACAGACACAGAAGTTTAATGTGTCGTTTCGTATCACAAATCGAAACTACACACGAAACTCCACAAAGTTCGACAGTGGTTTCGCTAATACAATAGTTCCTCAAAGCTTCGCTGCATGTGAATGCGCCGGTGTGCTAACGGCATTAGGTCCCTAAATGACGCAGTAGCCTGTCAACTTCAGATAGTCGACAGATGTCGCTGTCGGGAAAAACGTCAAAGTTTACAAACTGCCGCTGTCGCAGGTGAGATTCAAATTAAAACATAACGCAGCGCAAATATTTTTTAAGGTAGCGTAAATAATATCGAAAGGCACATTAACTAGCTTTTTTACAAATTGGCATCTAAAGGTATTTAGAGTTTGATCTTTTACGGATTATCAAGGATCTGCGATCTACCAGCAAGCAAGGATCTTCAAGGACCTACGAATCACTCTGGGACCTAGCTAAGCACTCTGCACTTTGAGGATTTGTTGACCCAAGAAACTCAGGCCAGGCCAGGCCTTATAATAAATTTGACTGTATTATGCGTAATGGTGGAAAGTGGAACCAATATATTGTTAATCTTGTAACACATATTTATTTAAGAATTCCTAATCTAATTGCCGCAACTATTCCTGAGTGAACAATGGTACTGACTGAATGAATGTATGCTATTTCATTTTTTTGTTAATTCTTCCCATTTAGGGAAAGGCAAGGAAACTTAGTCCATACAGCCTAGTCTTACGTATTTTATTTTTTTAATAGGTATGGGATATCCATGGAAGATGAGGATGATGAGATGATTCCATGGAAAATGAGATGACGGACTTCTGGTTAGGTTAGGTTCTGGTTAAGTGGTTAGGAACTTTACAAGAAATTTTGTGGAATTTTGGTGGGAACACGAAATGACACTTTTCACTGCGCGATATCACATCTCCATTGATGCACATTATTAAGCGTTTTATTATAAAAACCCACATTTATACAAATAAAACACCAATAAAAACACAATTTTTGTGTACTTAATATCTCACAGTGATCCGCTCCATTCCACGTTCCTACCAAAACTCTCATGCTATTCCATTTTGGGCATCCCCCCAAGTTGGGTGCTGCCTCTAGAGGCACTTATACTTCAAAAATCAGGACAACTGTCCCTTTTGACTGGGATTGTTATACTCTGTTCTAGTTTATCTGCTGGACTTACGAGTCGTGGATATACTAGCACACCTCTGCCTACCTCTTCTGTGATAATAGGCGTGAAGGTACATTTTTTATTAGTGTAATCGATGAATTATTGAATTTTCTTTAAAGAATTGATCGAAGTTTATATTAAAAAAAAAAGTTAAAATTACTCGGAAAAACTGCCAATTGAATTTCGTTAGATCCAGAAAATAAAAATTAATGAATATTACTTTCAATTTTCAAAGATATAAATAAATATTTTCCTATTATAATTCACTTAAATTAGTGTCAAAATTATAATTTACAAAAAAATGTACGAATTAAGTTTTTTGAATGATCAATAATTAAAAGATATTATTAATTAAAAGAATTAATCAAAACTATTGAGTACCTACATAATCTTTTATTTTTTACTTTCCAAATTTGGCCACCCCTAGTGTAAATCCGGCCCTGCGCTCAATATAAACCTTTAAATCTTTGGCCGAAAGTGAATCTGGCCGCGGATATATCTATATATATAAACATACGAGCGAAACGCGTCGGTCGGACCGTCTGTGGGTACCCAAAGTATAGTGACTGTGGTTCCTACTTCTGTGATTATTTTTAGTCGCGAGTTTGGAAAGTTAGGTTTTTAGGGTATGAGGCATCTATCCCGCTTTGGAATTTATCCCGGTTTTACCCTATACTAATAATTTCAATATTTTATATATTTAAACATTTTGATGAAAAAACATTACCTAAAACTGGATTTTAACCATGAAGGTAGTAGTTAGTAAGTTATATTTTTTGCATTTTTCGTAGCCAAATTGGACAGATTTTAGTAGAACAAATATGAGCCAGCGTGAGGCAGATGCATCATTTTTGAGATGGTCACCCCATTTGTCAGTTCATACTTCACTTACTTGTCATTTGTCAAAAAGCAAAACAAGAAAATCGTCAAAACAATCTAAAATGTGTGTAAATATAATTCTATTTTTCGTTTACAATTGCAAATTGTCTGCTTCAAACATAACAAATAACACAGTGTGATCATGAAAAGAAACAGAGACACACATTTCTTTGATCTATATTGGGAAGACATTATAATAGCCCATGTTTTTCCATTTTTAAGTTTACGAGAATGTTTTCAAGTGCGTTGTGTTTCAAAAACAGCTTTAGAGATCGTAAATATGTACTTTAATAAACTAAAAACATTAAAATTGATTAATAAAAGATTTTCTCCGCATACGTTCAAAGTAAGTATCTATAACTTTGAAGGATTATAAATGTTCTGTTTTAAAACATATAAATATTTCAGGTCTTTGCCGTTACCTGTTCCAAGTTGCAATTAATAAATTTAAGTCGATGTGAATCTATATGTGATGAAGATCTTATAGTAATGCTGAAAAGAAACCCCGAACTTGTTAGTTTAAACCTTAGTCAATGTAAAAACTTGACAGCAAAGTGTTTACAGCCTGTTATCTTGTATGGAAACAATCTACGCATATTGAAATTATCTAAGTGTTTATGGTTAACTACGGGAGCAGTAGAAGCTTTGGCTTTACATCAGAGCAACTTAGAAGACGTGGACTTGGCATACTGTGTATCTATATCAGAAAGTTGTATAGTCATTTTTATTAAGAAGTTCAAAGATATACAAACTTTAAATTTAGAAGGCAATAAACAAATTACTGACAAATGTTTGTATACATTGTCAAAGTATAGCAAGAAGTTGAAGCTTCTTAATTTGGGTGGCTGTTGCGAAATTACTGATAAAGGTGTCAGGTGAGGAATCTTATTATTTTTACATTTATACCGCTCTGGTGGTAGAAAGAATGAAAGACGAAAGATTGACAAAGCAGGTAAAGACAAATTTTGACAAAGATATATAAATAAAAAATACTTTGTGAATGTGGATGAATGTAGGTATCCAGGGAGACCTAGGTTGACATTCCACAACCAAATAGCTTGTGTATTATCCGAGTATGATGTTAAGAGTCTCCACAACCAGCGTGTATGCATGAAGAGAATGATGAACATTGAGTAAGCCAGGCAGGTATGTAGGGATCGTGACATTTGGCACTTGATACTCTGCCTACCCTACAAGCATCCTGGTGTAAAGTATGTTTGTATGTAATTATAATTACTAGTTTTTCTTTCAATAAAAACTTACATGTGCCTTAAAGAAATATAGGAAAATAATAATCATGAAGCAATTGCAAGGCACAACCTTTCATGTTACTGACAAACTTACCACATGAAAAAACTACTATTTCTATAGCAAATAAAAAATGAAAATGGATCCCTCTTACTTTTTCTTTCCTATTACGGTGGGATGTATATAGAGCCGTGTCGTCGGCGAAGAGGGCTATATTTACTCGCGCCGGTCGCGGGACGTCGTTTGTGTAAAGGTTATACAACAATGTTGAGAGTACCAAGCCCTGCGGCACTCCCGCCTCGAGGAGTTTACTGGTAGAGAGGGTACTGTAGGGGGTTGTGCTTCTAAATATATATATATAATTGTATATAATTAACTGCGAGAGGTATTAATTGTATTTAATATAAAAAAACATTTCAATCTGTATTTTCATTTTTATATTCATATTAGTTATTCCTCGCTTGTCAACCACATTCTTTTTTTTATCACCGTCCAATCGATATCATTTTTA
>DVZL01002607.1:0-15205 GCA_018236625.1 Lasaia peninsularis
CGCTTTGATGACGATTTTATACGTGTTATTGAAAACAACAACACTTCAAATAACAGGATAACAGGATAGCAGTTTCTAACAACTGTTATTGAAAAATAGCACAACAGTATAATTCATTATTGGTAAATAGCCGTTATTGCCATCTCTACACGTAAGTATTAGAACATATGTACGGATGTGATGCAATATGTTTAATGAACGTCCTATCATGACTGTTGATTTCATATTTAATTACTTTCCATGTGTTTGTTAGCAATGTAATCCTACATACCGGTGTATGTATAAGTTTTAAATTTTCAGGTCCACACCAACACCAAAAGCATACGCAAATTTGTTGATATTTCATGCTTACCGACATGCTTTGGAGGTCATATTCCCCTACAAGATATGATCGATTACACAAAAGAGCTGGTTAGAGACAAGAGAAAAGTACTTCTATCTCTCGATGACATGGAGATTCTTAGTACACAAGGAATTATTTCGTCTCGGAACTCGAGCCAAACGTTAGGCGGAGACGTCTCGGCGGTGACGGGTAGCTTTAGGAAACTTGAAATAGATTAGGAAAAATTTGTGATCCTGTTTAAGCATTTACGAAATGTGTTATAAGTTAGGTATACGGAGTGTAAAGGTATGTCCACACTGGTACGGTTGTGCCGCACATGAATGAAATGTTGATTTGATATGTATAAAATATAATTCAATGGGACATAATACCTCTGTGGTGTACTTACGTCACTGCATTTTATGAATATTTTTAGTTGATAACTAACATTTTGCGTGGCGACGCGGCCTGCTTCATCTGCGTTTACCTTCAGTACCTTTTAATTTAGATTCGCTATAATAATGGCTGCTCTCTCGTATACTGTAATGTTAGTTGTTGAATGGTAAATATTAAAAATCCTTTATTTGAGGTCTATAAGTAATATTTTTTACAATGACTTCGAGAACCGTAACACGAAATGGTAACAGCCTTTTAGACAAGCCGATAAGGTCTTTCTTCGATTCAAAATGTTTCATATTAACAACAATATAACAAAGTTCCTACAATACATTTTTGAAAAAATGTTTCGAAATTTAGATATTAGCAGTCTAAATTAATAAAACATCTAGAATCTAGAATTGACGTTTATCAAAATGTAAATGTGTAGTTATATATCGTAGGCTAATTATTGATTTGCCTGGGCGTATCATGAAACGTCGGCATACACGATTGGGTCGATTATTTCATATATTTCCAATAAAGTGTTGATATTATTGATAATATTACGTTATTTATCGATTTGTCCAACCATATTCATTTGCCGTTTTGGGTGCGATACAAAAATATACTTACTAATCTTCGGTAGGTAGGTACCCTTCGGATTCTGACGAACCTTTGGCGTTAATTAACTAAATATATTCACAAATCATGGGAATGGTTACCCTGAGTCATTTCTTAATTCAAAAATAATTATGTATTCCAAAAACAATTAATTTTTTTAAGTTGAGAGATGATGAATTTTCATCAAGAAGCCGGCGTAATTTGATATACTCAGAAAGATCTCGAGCGACCCAAATTAAATCAGCCTACAAGATACATAAAACAAAATGAAGTTCGCTCGAACACTTATTACTCAAGAACTGCTGTATCAAGTTTTAATTTTTTGGGTCTCCAACTTCAATAGCAAAAATTGAAATTCAAGAGACAAAAGTGGCATACAACGCCTTGTATGTATAAATGCGCGATAAGAGAATGCAAACGGTGTGCATTGCGGAGTGTATACTTGGGTACATTACTATAGACTATAGTATGTTAGCGTTAAGAATGCAGTGTTTCATCGTTGCCCGCTGGGCTATAAACCACTCAAATCACTTAGAGTTAGAAAGTTTAGTTAACAGTGACTAGTTGAAGTTATTCTTTCAAATGAAACCAAAAACTCTAAGGACACAACCTCATAATAATCGTGCTCATAATTCACTTTAACTCTGATGGTACACTGAATTCTTAACGCGATCGTAGTATACGAATATTTTTGTCGCGGGTCGTAAACAAAGTCTCAGGTGTAAAGTGGGATCATGCGCAATCAGGAAATGCCCGTAGGTATACCATTTACTTAAGATTAAAAAGTAGAGATCTTTTCATCGATATACAACTTAGCCAAATATAGTTGTCTCATTAAAATTAGGCGACTATTTTACATGGGTGTCAGACTTGTACCCTAAGAGCCTCGTTAGTAGCTTTAACTTTTTTTAATATACAGGATACAGCTTAATAGCACGTCTAAAATGTGCTAAAATTGAGATTATATTATTTTGTAAGTTCTTTATATTAGATATTTCATAACGTAAGTTCGATTAAATAAATTGCTTCAGTTCACAAGCGCCATTTCCCACCCATTTAGTCAGCAGAGCCGCAGGTTATAATAGCCACGTGTTTCAGAGCAGGGGTTCCTAATTTTATTGTATCCTCATTAGTTATAATGATCACTTCTAACTTTTTAAGGGTATATCGTAATATAATGTACTTTATATATTAAATAAGTATGTAGAAATATGTTTTACTATAGCTGTGACACTATGCAGAAGCATAGTTTGGGAGCCTCTAAAGAATAACACTCGTTCATACATCAGACGTTTGGAAGAATAACGCAAAAAATGCACATATTAAAAAAAAGCATTATGCCTAGCGTGTGAACGAGTAGTTATGACTAAAATACTAATAAACACTTTAAACACCTACATGTGTTAATAGGGCAGCGCAAAAACATCGTACGTTGCAATTAAATTCAGTAAATAGTAGGCCGATTCATTTAAGCGTTACGTAAACGCCTTAAAGTTTGTGAACGTTGAATAAATTCTAAGCATTGATACAATAAATGTAGTTTGATTTTTTTTCCAATTTTTATGATAATGAATTATCGTAATCTAAAAGGAATGTACTCCTGACAAAGCCTGTCTAAAATACAACCCTCTATACTGGTTAATCACTCTTTCTATTGGTTTTGTGGAGTCCATCGAACAAGCACACGGCCCTCCTGGTGGTAAGAGATAACCGTGGCCTATAGACACCATACACGACGTTATAAATGCGTCGCTGTCTTGTGGTCGAGGTGCTAGGCCTGATATGCAAGTCTACTGACTACCTTAGATCTTTTATACTGCGGAAAAAAATTATAATATCCTGATGCATATGAACACTGCCCCAATATCATGCAGCCGTAAACGCTACTGTCGTCTTCTAAAGGGTTTTTCAATAAGGGCGGGTAGATTTTGAAATGGAATAAAACAGGCTGTGTGTGAACTATAGACAAATTTATTTTTTTATTTGAAAGGCCCATGTAAGCCATTGAAATGCCCACCTCTGCTTATAACGGTGGCACGGATCCGAGTGGTCCAATTTTTAACGACTCTTCTGCATAGATCCGGCTGCATTTGATCGATAGCCTGTGTTATGTTCAACTTTAGGGCATCGGCTGATTATGGTTTATTGGCGTGGACCTGCGACTTCAAGAAATCCCACAAGAAATAGTCTAGCGCGGTCAAATCGCATAACCATGGTGGCCATTTCACATTACCCCTGCAAGAGATAACCTTACCCACAAATCGTTTACACAGAATGTCAATTATGGCGTCCCCGGTATGGTATGTAGCGCCGTCCTGCTAAAACCACATGTCGTCTAGGTCCATTTGATTAAATTTGGTATATACGAAATTGGTTATTATCTTTCGGTAGCGCTCGTCGTTGACGGTAACCGCCTCACCAACGTAGTTTTCATAAAAGTACGGACTAATGACGCCTCCGGCCCAAAACCCACACCCACAGAACATAATACTCTAACGAGCCCACACCAAACAGTAACTTTTTGAGGACGCATTATTTCCTGGTGAACCTCGCGTAGGTTGGTTTTTTCCCATATACGGCAGTTTTGCTGGTTAACACAGCTTTCATCCAAAAATGTGCCTCGTCGCTAAAGATGATTTTTCGCCCAAAATTGGTCGTATTTATTATCTCATTTTGATAATAAAGTATTATCATTTAAACGTGCTGTTCAATCGTGAAAATTGCCATGATAATTTGGCATAAGCAACTTAATGATAAACAAAAGATTTGACAGATGTCACCAAAAGAAATTGGCCGCTACAGGCCGTCAAAATCTACCCGCGCTTATTATAAAACCCTATATTTAAGTATTTCTACGTATTAGTATCGTTGTCTAACACCCATGACACAACCGTATAATTTGCTTACTTTAGGGTTAGATCAATTTGTGTAATCTGTCCAGGAATATTTATTTGTTTATTCATAAAATATTAAACAAGCACGTTTTAATTGTTTTTGTAGAAATATATTACATGGTAATATAATTATTTTAAGAAATACTCTAATGTTGCTTTGCTAACCTGATTTTCGGGTGTTAATCTTCTTGTGAAAGTAAGTTTACCGGTTATTTAAAACGATTTAGTAAAAGTATATTAAATAATATGATCGAGTATAGAAAATATTATATATTATTATCAATAAATATTTTTCTTTAGCTAGAAAAGAAATGATAAAGCTTCAATATTATTTATACCACCACTAACCTTAAAATAAGATTCAGTACAAAGTTCCATTTCATAAATTCCAATTTATTATATCCGTAACGACGTCCCAACTATCTCTCACTCGCACAGTGGAGATACGTATTAAATTTTAAGCTAACAGCTCGATTCTGCGGGCACATCGAAATTCCAAAAGTACACTACGTCCTCATAAAGAGTTAATATTTCAACAGAGCAGACTAAGAGAGCAGTAGTCACGGCTAAAGTTTTAATTTGCTTAAAGTTGTTACAACTTGGAACGGGTCCCTCGTTGGGCGCCAAATTAGGTACAGTCAAGCTAACAGTATAAAAGTAAGAAGACTTAAGCGCCAGGCCACGAAATTTATGTTTTTGCCATTTAAAAAACGTGGCAACTTTAAGTAAAATGGAAAATGGGTTACATAATATTGTTGTTCTCATATTTTTCTCGAGTGATATGCTACTAGGATTAAACCCTTAAGTAAGGATAATGAGTCTTAATTCTGAAATTTCACTCACAAGTCATACTGTTACTCGTAACTCTTAGGAGGTACAGCTTAGGTTCATAAGCAAGAGAAATTGGACTATACTATCGCTATTTCATAATTATTTGTAGTAGACGCCTACTACAAACAATTATGAAATAGCGAACATCTATTGTTTTAAAATAAGAGCAACCTTCATTTTAAGGGAAAGAGGTAACATAGCAGTAATAATATTTATTTCCATCTCTTGGTACCCTATGTTCATTATTCGAACTATAAATTTAATGAGTTATACTCGAAAATTAATTTACCACCATAAAACCCTTGTATTTACTACAATATTTATTTTTGAGATCGGCAATGTTAAATAGATACATTTGTCTGTTTGTTTGTGTTTCGAATCTTCAACCGCTAGTCGCACTGCTTGATTTCGTGGCTCAGCGTTGAATTCATTGATAGTTTTAATTCATGCCCCTGTGGCAAGGTTTTTTACATTTTCCGTGATTCCGCATGTACTGTTTTAACTTTTCAACGGGATAACGTAGACTCGGAGAGAATACATTAAAATTCATGATTGGTTGTCTTTTACGGTTCTTTAGACTTTAAGCGAATGTTTTAGAGATCTTTAGGGTAGCTTTCACAAAACCAAGAATCACTAATTAGTTGAAGTCAACTCAAGCGCGATATAAAACTAATATCCAAATTTGTCATTATTAGATTTATTGCCAAAACGTTTATGAAACTATCAAATAGATCATAAACGTCCTCACATTTAATACTTATAAAAGCCACATTTATGTCTTGGAATGAGAAACACTTGAACTCTTTCACATATTACTTAAAACGTTATTTTTTCAATTATTCCACCTGCATCGCTCTTGATGCTGTATCATTAGGCCCAAAACTTAAACTTATTAGACTTAAAGTAAGTTACTTCAACATACGTTTTAGATTTGATGACACTATTAAAAAAAATAACGTTCTAACTAAAGTGATATGTGAAATAGTTCAAGCGTTTCTCATTTCAAGATATGAATATGTGAAAGTTCCATCAAGCAACGATGAAACACATAGAATATAAAAGTTAAAAACTCACCGTATTTTGACTTCTTTGGACTGCCATTCGCTGTGTTTGTCAAAGCTGATAAGAATTGCTGCGATTTCCTGAAATAAAAAATCAATGGTTGGATAGTTTCAAAGCAATAATTCTAAATGAATATACTTAATACACTTGTAATGGCCGCAATAAACATTCTACCAAGGTGTTGGTCCAACATTTTGGCCTACAGTGTGGCGACTACACTTGCCGGTAAATTAGATAATATGTCCGATATGTTGACCTAATGTGGGCCGGGACAATAAATCAACTCCGATTACCGTATTATTTGTCACTGTAATGAATCTAACCCATACTAGCGTCATCTAGTGGAAAGGTTTAGTAAATCTAGTATTTTTTATAAGTAACTAGCGACCCGCACCGCATGTGTATATTATATACATATAAACTTTCCTCTTGACTTACTCAATCTATTAAAAAATTCCACATAAATCTGTTGGGTAATTTAAAATATCTAAGCATACATATGTATATAGGGTCAGACCGCGGAAAGCAACTTTTTTATACTACGTAGTGGTTGTTAATTCATTATCTGTTGTTGTATTTGAAGCTATATTACTTCACTATCGTTTCACCCGCGGCTTGGCCCGCGTGAATTATCGTTATAGCAGATAGCTATCATAGAGCATATTTTTTCTGACTTATAATACTTATCGCGCAAAAATACGTTCATTGCGTATATTGATTATTAATAATAAACTTGGAGGAAGCTATGCAAGTATGCAGAGATCGTGATACTTGACACTCAATCTACCCCGTAATGGACTTGGCGTGAAGACATGTATGTATGTTTGCGTAAAATCATACCGTTTAAAATAATCGGTTAAAATTAACTACCTACGTATCATTCTGATGTATAAGCTATATTACTGTACGATGTTGTGAAAATCTGTTAAGTAGTTTTTGGTTAAAGAATAACAAATAGGTACACTCACAAAGTTTCGTATTTATATAAGGCTTTATTATACATTTTCCTTCTCAGATTTTAATTGTAAATTTTCATTTATTGAATCTCTTTTTAAAATTTGTATTATTGTGTGTAAATTTCGAAGGTTCGTTATTGCATTTGTCCTGCCCGCCATCTTTTTTCATAAGCGATAATTCATAAAATATATTCCGTTTTCAGATGGCCTCTGTTTATTCAATCACTCACTCCAGACGGGCCCCGGTACGCGCCGGTACATTTGTTAAAATTACACATAAAAATGTAGTGATAAATAATTTATGTTTCCCAAAAAACATGGCCGGAATTTTCTGCAGCGGAATATTTTGTTTCATTTTAGTTTATTGATAATATTGATAACCGCAACTGCCGGCGTACTACGAGTACCAAATGTAATAAAAATTGTTCGGAACGTTGTATTTTTTTTTTTTCAATTCAGATAATACTGTAATTTTCGACATTATTTATCTTATTTAAGGTTTATAACTGTTGAGCTAGAGGATAGTCGTAGTTTTGTCGCACTAAAATCAGCTGTTTATTTTACATAAGGATAACATATTCTGTTAATTAGAATAATGACTAAAGTATACCTATAAAGCTGCATGTAAACTTAATATATAGTTGGGTTTTTCTTTATAAATTATATTAGCCATTTTAAGGATACCCTATACCCAAATAGGGCAAAATTACTAAGACTGCTGTCCGTCTATCCGTCTCCTACTTGACTGTATCATATTAACCATGATATTTAAAAAAAAAAATTTTTACAGACGATGAACTTTTATTGCCGCTACAGTGATAAATACCAAAAACGGATTAAAATAAATATTTGAAGGTGATTCCCCTATAATCCACGTATTTTTTTTCTTTTTGTAGATAATATTACAGTATCTCTCGTGCGCTTATCCGTCTCGCACTTACATAGTTTTTTTAATACGTGGAAAGAATGTCCGCTTGTCATTTATTTTCAAAAAACCTAAGTTTCTAAGTTCAAATTGCCAAAACAACACGCGTGTTTTATGTTAAAAACAATTTTTTGGAGAATTATTTTTAAAATATTTGCGATACTAGTTAATCGTATGGAAATCATCTCACTTTGCTGCCTGCGTTCGTAATACCAATAATAAGAAAGTACGCTCTGATTGTTGTCGCTCTATGGGACTCTACTACTATGGGATTATTTTAAACTGCTATATTTTATATACCAAATACATATCACCACCAAAATTTACTAATTTGACTCAATAAGTACCTACACGAAATTCAATAATCATAAAAAAAACTGCGTCCATTTTTCCCTCGAATCCTGCCAAAACTCAAAGCTAAAATATTTTATCATTAGATTTTATTAGGGCTTTAGGGACGTAGGGTGCTAGGGCGCTAGGTTTGTAAGTTTACTACAAGATTTAACGTTACATACAAATACAAGGTTTCTTCACCTACCCTCATTAGCACAAATGTACTAACTATTACATACACACGTCTACACCCACACTCACGATGTATTTTACGTTTACAATAGTCAAATATAATGTTTAACAACAATATAATGTAATATCTATACAATAACACGTTTAAATGATTTTTTTTCATATTCTCATTGATAAACCGAAAAACAACCAATTAAAAATAATGTTGACGTCGAAAACAGCTCATATTTTCATATAACGTAATTCCAAAAAGGAAACGCCATTAAAATTTTCACCCCAAGGGACAGACATTTGCCGAACAATAATTAATAAAGCTACGTCTACATTAACAAAGGCAGTGTTCGAGGATTAAACTACCTTTGATTATATATTCTGACCTTTGATTACGTGAAATATTGATGGTTTCCTGATTTGAGTCGCTTATAATACGCTCTTTAAGCATAATATTGTTAATTAGCTAAGTTCAGAGGATTTATAACTTAAAATACAACATCTAAACGATATTAGATAACATTATTTGCAAATTAGTTTTAAGTAGCTTTTATAAACCTTTTCATTTAACTAAATTGATTTATAAATGGTCCTCTTTTGATATAGATTACTATTATAAATATTTTTTACTTCATTTACATAATATGATAATACATGTAAACAGACACTAAGTAATATGAACGTTTTCATCCTTGGGTAACTGCAACTCTTAGCTTTTTACTTACCAATTTCGTTTTTCCCGCACTTTGTACCTACAGTTAAACCTACCTACCCAACTAGGTTGACATTCCACGACCGAATAGTTCGCGTATTATCCAAGGGTGGTGTCAAGAGTCTCCGCAACCGTCGTGTATGCATGAAGAAAATGATGAATGTGGTGGAAGCTAGGCAAGGAGATAGGGATCGTGGCATTTAGCACGCGATATTCTTTGCCTACCCCACAAGGAAACTGGCGTGAAGATATGTATGTAAACATTCCAAAGCTTATAAAAAGGCTAACGTAATATTTCCAATGTCCACAAGCAGCGCGTCCCGCTATTTATTAAGAGAAGGCCTATCATTCACATTCACGTAACATGTAAGTATATTAATTCCTATACGGTTGTAATTATTTAGATATGAATAGATAATTTGTTTGTTTATCTCCTTCTTTTAATCACAGTATATTGTTTACTAATTTGACTTATAAGTTAGACAGTTATAAGGTCTGCCTTTTGTTCATTTGTACCTAGCTTTGCAAGAAAATAATAAGAAAATAATTTGTTTGAAATTTCATGCCTTCCTACTGTATTACAGTAAGAAGGCATGAAATTCTACGAGGCCTGCCTTCAGTAGAATTGTACCCAGCTTAGCCATATAAATTTATACTTTAAGTCCGCTCCTCAGTTCTTTAGAGAAACACATCGAGTCTTCTTCTTTTATTGCCTCCACGTCCTGCCTCAGACCGCTAATGACCCCATAAAATGACGTCATATCCTGTTACGATAAAAGTTAATTCCGTTAATGTTGACCGAACAGATGCCTCAGGGGAAAGCGTCAAAAGTGCCTCCGGGTATTTTGTTAGAACAGAACCAGTTTGTTTATGTCAGGTCATGTAAACGCTACTTTATTCACGAAGCCTTTATTGTATAATACGTCATTTATACATTTACGCTTGTAATCTTGTAAGGGTGAGCGGAGATGCATTTAGTATAACGCAGCGGGATTTCATACTGTACGAAAAAGACTAAAGTACTTTTTTTGTAAACGAAAAAGGCAATATATTTTATGTTCAGTTTCCGGTCTGAAATTTTTTATTAAAGCAATAAAAACTAAAAGTAAACTAAGTAATGCCTGTATCAGTTATATGTATAGTATAGGAATACTGAGATAATCTTTAATAGAAAACCAGCTCCAAGGTCGATAGTACAAATCACCTTCTTGGTTATAGTAATACCTTGAGATCATAAAAAGTAAGGTTCAGATTCGGTCCCCGATACGAGACATGTATCCATATCTCATTTAAACAAAACAAATATTTATTCCTAGATGAGTGTTTATTAACCCTTTTAGTATCTAATAGGTAGTGTTTTTTATATGTGTATGTCTTCTTAACCCATAAAAAAAATTTGAGCTTCCTATAAAATCTTCTACAATTACCCGTATGTCCGATGCCAGACTTTATTTATAACAAATAGTAATTTGTAAACCTAACTAATCGTTGGCTCAAGTTTTAACCAGGCCATTTAAACGGGGTTTAACCGCTACAGTTAACTAAATCCGTAGAAACCAACATCCGCTATTAAATGTAACTTAAAACTATAATAAACGTTATAATATACATAGGCATAGGTATAAGTATATAATATATGATTTTCAAGAGGGGTCGATCTAAAAAATCTATTCTTTTCGTGATAAAACAGCGAACAAGCACACGGCTTTGATGGTAAGAGATAACTGTGGCTTATGACATCTTGTAGGTGCGTCGCTGTCCTGTGGCCGGGGTGTTAGGCCTAATGTATAAGTCTATCGGCTACCCTAACCTCCGGATCGGAACACGATATTTACATTATAACGGCAGGAATAAGTAAGGCGGTGGAACCCTACCCGAGCACTTGCTTGCAGCTACCTAGTTGTATAAGTACCAACGGTCTTGTTGATAATGACCTATTTAACCTATGCTGGCTTCTTACGAGCTGCCAGACAAGGAGGCTAATAGTCTATTCCATACAGGCAGACAGGCAGCTCTTGTACCTTCACGAGAAAAAAAATTCTTAACAAGCTCACTTTTACGACTTTTTTCTCGTATTTAAATATTAAAAAAGCAATTAATATGATTTTTCCGCTTTCAAAAGCTTTTAATGACCATGATCGCTTACTTTATTTCATAGTGTGTCTATAAATATAATCATAGTATGTTTGTTTATTCAATAACGCCTTGGTGCTTATACTAAAATTTAATCTCTAACACAATCACACAACATCTATCTATCGATCTAAAACAAAGACACAGGCTAATATTTATTCTAAATACTTGAAAAGTTTCTTTGTTAAAGTTAAAATTCGGCCCAAGCCAGGTGGATATTGGCCTTGGAATTTTTTATTGGCTTATTTATATTTAATTTCTAGGGAAACCAAAAAAGATTTATCTGTTTTTCTGCCATTCTAAAATTGAAAAAAAAACTTAATTGAGTAGGTATCAAGCCTAAACCTAACAAAGATCTCAAAAACTTTTTTATATTTTGTTATCCAAGTGATGTTCATTTTTTTTTATTTTTGTTTCAAGTTATTCAATAAAAAACACGTGACCGCAATACTTACGTATAATATCTTCAAACACATTTTTGTTATGTAACTTTTATTAACTCAAAATTGTTAATTTCCCAAGCTACAAATAACTTTTACGTTCGCGCCAAAACAACTTTTGTTGTTGTTTTTACATCTTCTATTTATGCAACTTTGTCTTAACAACTTACGTGATATTTATTTAGTTTATAAAATCTAATACCTTTACACGAGCAATTCTTGTATATATATGTATGTATCAGCGATTTCAAAAACGGCTCAAACGATTTTCTTGAAATTTCGTATATAGGGGGTATCGGGGGCGATAAATCGATCTGGCTAGGTTTTATTTTCAGGTTTTTCTTATTAATCTTGTTTTCATGGAATAAAAACCTTTATCATTACAATGCCAAGCTAAATTTCGTAATGTTTGGTTAAATTAGTAAAGCCCAGTTGGGAAATTGAGCGCCTTAATACGCGAATCCCGGTTGAGTTCCTTCTTTTTGTGAGAACTATTCCTGGAGGCCCTATAGAAACAAGAAAAACAAAGTAAATTATGTCAAATACAATTTTATTTAAAAAAAATTGTGATGTACTAACCAAACACCGAGCAAAGCTTGGTTATCCAGGGACTATATATTATGTAAGTAAGTAACATATTTTCTTTAATAATTAATAATCTTAGTGATATTTATTTTCATTACCGGAAAAAAATAATAATATGAGAGTAGAGTATAATATGAGGTATTACAAGCCGTAGATTTTAACAAAATTGTTTAAGTTAAGATCCTGTTAATTACATAATATGAATTACATAATAGCTTTCGAATTTTCGCGCTAAAGTTTTTTTGACTTAGCTTGAAATTTAGGGATGTTGTTGATTATTCTGCCTTTTCTAAAATAAAATGAATATTAATTAAGCTTAATTCTCTAAGAATAAGACATTTTCAATAAAGAACTCAATTATTATTCTTAGTGGCCAAAAGGCTGCTAATTCAAGTAACATTAAAGTTGAATATTAAGTGTAGGTATGTATATTAACTTTAATCACACAATATTAATTTCGGTAAAATTATAAAAAAGATTTCACTTATTATTACTTTACAAAAAATTAGTTTAATATTATATTTATACAGATATTATATTTATTTATATTTTTCAGTCATCAACTTTTTTACGTGCCAGAAACAACATTTTTTCTTTTTCGTTATTGTTTTGTCTCGATAGATTCCTTCTTCTCTTCAAATCAATTTTCTAACACTCGGGATCGAGATCATACTCCGGAACAAAGTCTTTCTCTTCTTTGAAAATTTTCAAATTCTTTAATTTTATTCTTTACATGTTTTTATTTTTTTAGTTTAACTTGTAGTTTTCAAAAAAATTTTTTTGCCTTAAAGGTATTTTTGTAAACTAACCCAACTATTCTCCCTATATCTTTAATGTCCAGATACTATTGAGATTTCATATTCAATTATAAAGATCATTATTAACGAAAATATTTGGCACTGGCTACTCTCTTAAAAGTAACCCGATTTCCTTAAAAGTTTTTTACCACAATCTCTTCCACACTCCGCTCACAATTAAATATTTCAATCCCCAGCCGTGGCAGGGTTCCAGGCATCTTTATTGCACGTTTATAGGCTATTTAAGAAACTAACTAAATCACCTGAATGAAAAGGCGGTTCTTTTAATCGGACAAAAAAGCTTTTTATCTTACTTATACAATGTAAGTCTTACTTTTTTATTTTTAAAATGATAATCAAATTGAAATTAGATTTTAGGTAATTTGAAATTTACTCCATGATGGTATTCAATGGAAGTGAGAGTTGGGTATGTCATTTATCATTATATTAATACGTGAAACAAAAACTTTAAAGCCCTTTTTGCGAAAATTGCGCGAACATAGAAGTATTAAATTTTGCACACTTATAGTTTATATATAGGAAAATTCCTGAAGCTAATATTTTATCAATAATAATGCTTATCAAGTACTTATTAAATCAATAAATAGAACATTACACACACTACCATGCATTTGACAAACACAAGTATTTGTTACACGCACACACACTCTGTTGTCAAATTATTTGTTTTGTGTGTAATTCAATGTTTTTTTAAGGTTTTATTTTCCCTATATAAGAGTTTTCTCAAAAAAATGTTTTAAATCGTTACTTATATTACCGCAAAAAACTTATAATTTAAAAAGATTATGATCGAATTACGACTACCGGGCGGCAGCTAGCCTTTAAAAGTATTTAAAGGACAAGCATACCGAGTTGAAAATCCCCCATTTCCCATTTCTTTATTAAGATCATATCGGGATCGGTTACCTAATCTAGATCTAGATCAATGGCACCCATTTGTACACAGAACGACTGTATCTGAACTCTGCAACCCGGAAAGGAAACTAGGCCCAATCCTAGATTCCAGATTACCTTGCCGTAACAGCACTCCGAAAATGATCTTAAGTTAGAGAAACTCCTTGGCATGTGTCGGAGTTCGAACCTGAACCACCGGAATACATGTCCGAATCGGAAACCTCTGGGACTACGAGGCCCTAAATTATTTCTTTAAGCTATTAAAAATATCAGACGATTATAAGTTTACACCACAGTTTAATTTATATACAGCCATTCTTCCACAAGTTAGCAAGTAAAAACCCGCCGTATCCGCGATAAGACAAACAAACGCCGGGCTTCCGTCTCCGAACAAAAAGCGTAGGCTTCGCTGATAGCGGCCATTTTACTGAAATCTTCATTTATTACTCGATTACTTACGTTCCAAGGCGACTTTACTACCTTCGTAATGTTTTGCTTGGTTTTTAGTTTAAGAAAATTTGTTATTTTTAATCGACTGCAAAAGGAAGTAGGCTTATAGGCTCTCTACCAGTTATTTTACCGCCCGCTCTTATGGGGTACGAAAACCAAAATTACTTTAAAAACCAGAATAATAAAAAATCTTCAATTTTAAATTTGATTTGATTTCTGAACGACTTTTAAACAAAACTCCGAACGGCTATTTGAAAATAATTTACAGTTATAATGATTATAGTCCACTCATTTAAAAAGTGAACAGTTTGACTACTTTTGGTACTTACTAAGTGGCGAATATTATCTTCGGGGTATTTTAATTGCCCGTAACTAGTGAATATTGAAGTTAAACCCAATGACATTTAATAAATGCTAATAATATCAAACAGAATATCCATACTTTTGTTTGTTTGTTTATCCTATTTTAATGTCACAACGAAGACATGTTACGTTATATTTTTGTGATATAGTTGGGAGAAGAGTGATAAATTTAACATGTGGAGATAGTCATTGTCTTGTTCTTTTTCGTCTTGGCGTTAATCCTGGATAAGTCCAGCGGGGCTATTGCGTAACTCGGTGACGAAATGAAAGATACTACGAACTGCAATTGGGTGTCGAACCAAAAT
>DVZL01002608.1:0-15204 GCA_018236625.1 Lasaia peninsularis
CCATTTCCACTTTTGGTGTCTATAGGCGACGTGTATTTCTTACCATCAGGTAATCCGTCTGCTTGTTTGCCTTCCAACATCATAAAAAAAATCGTTAGAGCACTCAGAAAATGTACCTACTTAAGTTAGAAAAATCATTGCTACATGTCGAAGTTCGAACCTAGACTACCAAAATGGATGTCCGAAACGCGTACGTACTAGGCCACCTAGGCTCTTCAAATGTTTAAACGTTCCACATAATGTATATATATTGCTGCGAAATAAATTATTTATTCATTCATTCACAACGCTTTATAAAAAGCAAGATATTATTATTCGTGTTCGATGTTTTATTTATAAAATACTGGTTTATATAAGTGTTGAGTATTATTGATAATGTATTGTTGACGAAATAATTGAATTGTACCTACTTAATAAAAAAGACCAACACTATGGTAATTTTATACTGAAAAAAAATATCCACGGACAAATTATAAAAAAAAATATCTAACCGCAAAGTAAGCAAACATTATGGGCGCTAGTCAACGATATTAAAGCATATAAAAAAGTACCTTTACGCCTATTATCTTCGGGGGGAGGTGTGCTAGTATATTCACGACACGTAAATCTAACAGATATACTAGAACATCTACGATTAACCAAGGTACCTACTAGGGCCCTGATGTAATAGGTGACAAGCTTATCCCCACTGCGGGCACATTCCAATCCCGGGTAATGGAATGCTTTCTCAGAAAAATCTGAAAAACATTTAAGAAAAGTTGCTCGACCTGGAATTGAACCCGGGACCCATCGTGGCTAACGGTCTTAACAGACGACAGCCGTACTTATTAAGCTCGCCTTTTGTATAACATATTTGTATGTAATGTACAAAAAAGATTAAATAAATAAAATATGCATTTAGTGAAAATTGATTATTTCAATATTACATACAAACACTCAAATTTTATGTATTTTTATAGATAAGTCAGACATTTTGAAGAAACATTCGAACGCATAGCGCACGCTGACCTAAACGGTAAAACCATCTGCATCCACTTCACACTGTAAACTTTCCTATTATCTTATTAAATTTGTTTCTCGTGTTCACAAATTTGTACCTTCCGCTCCTTTCGCGTTTTTGTTAGTTCACAATCTATTCACTTATTAATTGCTTCCTTTACAATTTTACGAGCTTCTGGAACTAAATAAGTGTTTGATTTACAAAAACTAATGCGATATTCTCACGTACGTGTGTAAAATATATAAATGTGTATACTAGTCGTTGCCTACGGTTTCATTCGCGTTTTGATTGAGAGATCATGATGATAATGTAAGTCCAGTAAAAGTAAAACAAACCAACTTCAAGTTTATTATGATATACATTTTTATTTGGTTTTTGGTCATATTTCAAAAAGTACTAAGCCAATTGCCATATAATAAATTTTAGAGTAGAACAATTAAAGACTTATGTATAAACTAAGTTTCGGTGTGAAACCAATAAAATTGTGTAAATAATAATTTTAACGTAGTGAAATTGCATAAAACCGACTTTTGTTTCATTATAATATCGTCTGTGTAACTTTTTTTTAATATTTAAAAAATCGCTGAACCATTTGCTGAATCATGGCTGATATTACGAAGTAAGAATCATCAAAGTAAAAATATGTAGGTATATAAACGAAAAGTCAAGGAGTCCTTTTTGTGAAGTTGTTTAAAAACCGGCGAAGTGTGAGTTGGATTTGTGCATGAAGGGTTTCGTAAAAAGTATTACATTATTAAATACTTTTAGTAAAAAACTCGATTTTTTTTATTTTAAGTATACATTGTTACAAAAATACATTATCTGTAAAAATTTTAATCGATAAGTTATCACAGTTTTCAAGATGGTGACAGACAAACAGACAGCGGAGCATTTGTGAAACGGGACCCGATTTTTACTTATACGGGTACGAAACCCTAAAAATAAACAAAACTTTAGAAAAAAAGTGATATATTTGTACATAAGATCATTTCATACACCAGATGATCTTTTCAGTTCTCTTAATTTTGTCATACGAATATGGTGTTTTTTACAAGGGCTTAAGGTCTTCTGTAACATGTAAGTTATAGTCGAACGAGCGATCAGGCGGCGATCACGATGAATGCTTTAGCAGAAATATTTTACATAGCCTCCGGCGTCGCCGCCACCGAATATTACTGTGCCAACAGATGGGTAAATACAGAGAGCTGATATGACTCACATACATAAAATTATAACCTTAAACTTTAGAACTTATACTTTTCATCATCGGCAGTTGGTGAAATTTCATTTTTACCATATTAAAAAAACCTATTAGTCTAGAATATATTTTATTTTGCACATACACAAAACAGTTACACTTCACAACATTGTCGGGATTATTTATGTAAAAAAAAACTTCACAGAGCTAATCAACTGTTGAGATTTGATTTTGAAAAGAAAATACTTTTATTATCTACTAATCTACATTGCCCGGGATTGGAATATGCCCAAAGTGGCGATAGGCTTGCCACCTATCACATCATGGGCCCTAGTACGTTGGCTAATCGTGAGTGTTCTAGTATATAGTTTCTAGTATACTGGACTTACGAGTCGTAGATATACTAGCACACCTCTGTCTACTGCTTCAGGGATAACAGACGTGAAGGTACTTTCAATCTTCTTATATGGGAAAGCGAACCAGCACACTGCTCTTCTAATGGTAAGAGACAATCGTGGCCTATAGAGACCATGGATGTTCTAGGTGCTTCGTTATCCTATGACTGGGATGTTAGACCTGATACTACCCTATCCTCCGGATCATAACACGACAATGTCATTATGGCAGTAGGAATAAGTAAAGAGTAGTATGACTGAATACGAGTGTCAAATTGGTTTCGGATTTTTTACATGTGGTAAAAGTTATCCAAAGAGATAGAAAATAAAATACTTAATTTTATATATAGATTATACAACGGTAATGTGACACGTTTGTATATAGCTCCAAAACCTACCACCTGATCGGATCAAGGTCACTCAATTAGACTTAAAACGTGGTGGATTTTGATGGCTCTTGTTTTGGAGGATATGCTATCTATACATATAAATTTTATGGCAAGTAGTTGAGTGCATTTTAAAACATCAACATAAATGTTATTTACCTAAAAAACGCTGTTTTTTAAATATATAAGATTTTTGTACAATAAATGACATGAACTATTACTAAAAACCTAATTCTAATTCACTATCATGAAATTTAGTGATACATTTTTAACATTTATATTATGTAGAATAAGACATATTAAATATACTTTTTTTTATATTTGACCACTTTTTCCACTCTTTTAAAGAAATAAACCCATTGTGTATATTCTAAAAGGTGTTCTAACAGCTCTGTACACAAATCCAGTTCTACTGATATGAACACTGTGCCGCGAACGTATTTGTGCAGCCCGCGGCGTCGCACATCTGTTCCTGTATTATTTATGTTAAACACCTTATGTCACAATATTGCCAGTTAGAAGTTTACTCCTCCGTCACATGACACTAACTTCTTAAAAATATACAAAAACATAGCTTTTTCTATAATAGTATTAGATCCAGTATTGTGTTTTTTTAATAGTATTCGATTCGACCAATATAATTTGGTATTACATTCAGTTATCAATCAAAAATAGAAAAATAAAATTTGATAAAAAATGAAAGGTTTGAGTATAGTCTTATATTAAAGCTTCGAAAATCCTTAATACTTATGTCAGAGGTTATTTAGTAAAATAATATTATGTCTTCCAATATTAAAATCGTAGGTACCTACCAAAAATTACCAAGGTCAGAATGATATTTGTTAACCGTTGTAACGTTTCTTTAGTCTTTTTTATATTTTTATTACCCAATTTCTATATCAATTGCCACTGAATTTTGATTAGGTCTCATATGAATTTACGGCAACGAACAAAAAATATTTCATATAGGCATGATAATGAACTCGAAGTCGGCTTGTGCAGTCTTACTGCGTTTACATTATAGGCTACTAGTAACGTAATAAAATGAAATGAAATGAAAATCATTTATTAGCTGAATATGTGTGTTAAAAAGTTGTTACAAAACTAAATTTTTAATTATACAAACATATTCCACCACAAAGCGGTGTGAGAATATTTTAACACATGATTTATGATTATTCGTTAATTAATTGTAAAATTAAACATTATTTACTACGCATGTTTTATGATTATTCATTTATTCATTGTAAAACGTATTATCTTATTACTTATAAATATTTATTTACACCCGATTTATTTTAACCATTTTTAACATAGTCATTAGTCATACTACATACCACGTAGTTTATGTTTAAAAGTATTTAAGCTGTTGTAAAATTTACAAGCAGAAAGTAACTGCCAATTCGGCTCAAAATCTCAATAGGTCAATATCCGTGCGACATCCCAACACCTAACAGTATCGTCCGAACTTGCTGAGACATATTCATTGTTCAACGCAAGGAGACTCGACAGGTGCTAATTTATACGAAGCGTGCGGTAATTTACGAGCGCCAGAACACCGCCTTATGTGCTGCTGAATTAGATTCTACTAATGAATGTTCTAAAAGGTGCGATTCTTCATTTATTTTGAGCGTGTTTTAGTTGGTAATTAAATTTAGAAGAGCAAAAGTAAAATTAAAAGTAATTTCGAAGGGTTGGTTTAAAAGGAGAGAAGAGTTTCGGTGAGAAAAGGGCTTTGGACATCCATTCTTTTAGTCCAAGCTCAAATCTGTACCAAAAGTCCTTCAAGTATTACTTCGGGTTAATTTACGGTGAATAAAAGATTGTTTGTATATTTTCACTGGCAGACAACTGATGTAATAAGGAACGGCTTAGGCTACGTTTATTTTAGAACTGTATAAAGTAAAATAATTAAATAAAAACGCGGACAAAATTGCCGGGATAACTAGTATTTAATTAAAGTATTATATAATACCAGCTTTCCGCCCGTGGCTTCGCCCGCGTGAATTATTTTAATAACACAGACAACTTTCAAAAGGTTTTTTTTCGACTTATAATAATTATTGCGTAAAACATACCCCCTTTTTAATGCAGTCGGTTAAAAAGTAGCCTATGTTTTTCTTCAAGGTCAACTCTATCTCTGTACTAAATTTCATCAAAATCGGTTCAGTGGTTTAGATGTGAAAGCGTAACAGAAAGACAGACAGACAGAGTTACTTTCGCATTTATAATATTATATTAGTACGGATACGTATTAAAACAAACAAACACATAGAGACGTCTCACGTAATATATTTTGTCGAATGTACATTTTTTTTACTTTTTTATTTTGACTAGGTACTGTCTTTAATGACATTCACAAGGTTAAAACGAATAATTTGAACAATTTGTTCTCTAGATTCCCGCATTATTCCCGCGAAGAACAACATTAATAAGCTGTTAGAACTAAGACATAAAAACATTATCAGGCTGTTAAACACATTACCCTCATTCGCTTTGCGTAGTTGGGCATTGTATATGAAAAATATTCCAAGAATATCCGACAAAATCAAGCCATGTTCAATAAAAGCGCCCTCTATAGAAAATATTTACGTATCGCATCTCGAACAGAAAGGAAACTGTATTTTTGTCGTAAAACTACCCCAACTTTCCATCCCTTTTCGGTATTATATACTGTAGTCCCGACTCCCTCTTAGTAGGCTTATCGTAGACATGATGTGAACGTTGCGACATTACAATAAAAATAGATTTTAAGTGCAATAGATTTAAACGTTTCTTTTATCTATAGGTACATAGGTATGTATAAATAAATGAAACGTTTCATTTATCTATACATACCTATGTAATGAAACGTTTCATTTATCTATACATATGTAATAAATGAAAAATATTATAGTGCACTCTGTGGTCTAGCGTAGTCGGTGACCGACTTTGACACATGAAGTCCTGGATTCAATTCCCGGGTAGGGCAACTTGTTCTTATAAGTATTATGTTAAATCACATTGCCTGAGAGTTATATTGGGCCCGATATTGCGACGGACTTGCCATATATCACATTCTAGGGCCTGACATCGTCGGCTAATCGTGGGTGCATAAATATGTACCTCTGCTTAAAGCCCTATATGGAAGGTAAACATGATAAACTGATGTATCAATGGACAGATGTTCTTCTTATAATGCATATAAGCGTTGACTAAGGGAGGTTTTTTCAAACCCCAACCCCCTAAGGGTTCAAAAACCCTAAGGGTTTCAAACCCCCTTAATAAATACTAACACTAAATTCACGGGCGTAGTCGCGGGTAACATCTAGTCAATGAATTCGTAAAATAAATAACATAAATCAAAGAGAAAAAAACATATTGAGATAACTGATATTATTCTTAGCTAAAACAATTATCATTTTACTGGTCGTTGGTTGGGTAGCGGTTCAATTCTCGACTTGACTCTATTTATGTGATGAAATGTTATTTTGAAATTTATTAAAGTAATTCTATGTGTCGTTGACTAACAGAAAAACTTACTTTGGTGTACGGGAAACTTGTATTATTTTCAGAAAATACTTCCAGAAATATTTATTTGGCAAGCTTGCATATAATTTTAAATATTTTTTTACACATAAACAATATGCCACCTTGTAGCTTTTTTTAAAAAAGTTAGATACATTTTTAATTGATTTCATATCTGTGAATAAAAAAATAAATATAAACTTAAAAACCTTATGTTCCTTTTTTTATTACGTAAGTATTTTTGTCAACATTTTTATTCATACTAGTCGTATATCTCCACTATACAGTGGAAAAAATCTACTAGGGCATAAGTCGCGGTGAGGGAGGAATGTCTTGAACGCCCCCTACCCACCCCACTCGATGGGCTATGGTTATTTGCATGGATATTCTTACAAATGTTGCTCGAAATATCTCCTTAAAATAACTTACTAATTAAAAATACACTGTATATACATTGGGTACTTTCACATAATCAAATTGTATAACCCCTTTTTATTAGGTATTGTAAAAAAAACCAGACAAGTGCGTGCTTATATAAACTAATACCCAAAATTAGACTT
Source organism: Lasaia peninsularis (assembly GCA_018236625.1). Lineage (NCBI taxonomy): Eukaryota > Metazoa > Arthropoda > Insecta > Lepidoptera > Riodinidae > Lasaia > Lasaia peninsularis. The sequence continues at coordinate 7,047 of DVZL01002608.1, forward strand.
TGGCGTTATTATTTTTCTATTTTTCTTATTGCAGTATTACTGTGTTTAAATTATACTAGCAGCCCGGTCCGACTTCGCACGGCTAGTTCGTGGTTGACATATTAACAACAGCGCTGTATTTTAAATCACACATTAAACCATACAAATATCTGTATAAAATTTCAACCCAAATCCGTTTAGCCATTTAGAAGTTATGTGAAATAGATAAGTACGGAAAGATAATTCTTACTACCCGTTCTCCCATTACCAGTTTTACCGTAGGAATGAAGTATTAGTCCTCGGTAAAAAGTAACCTATGTTCATCAGGGATAATGTCGGCTTCTAATGGTAAAATAATTTTTCAAATCGGTCCAGCAGTTTCGGATCCTATTCAATACAAACAAACAAACAAAAAATCAAACCTTTCCTCTTTATTATATAGAATATATCTTTATTGTATAGAAAACATCTTTATTAAGTATCTACACAATATATTTTTTCGATTTAAATCTCTAGGTTTTTATTAATTATAACAATTGTATGCAATTACAACATAATAATTAATAAACGTCCCCGTATCCCCGTAAAGGTAGGCCAAGATGCATGCTTATGCACCAAACCCGGGACCTCGGGCATCAGTGTCGGATACCATATATGCTCGACCATAGACACGAGATAAAATTATATAATTTCTCTGAAATAACTCCAACAACTAGCTGATGTTGAATTGACCTATGTAAATTTAATGCCATTATATTAATGTGAACCAGTTTGAAAAAACTGTGGGTCGAGACCCCTACGGGTCGCGAAGCCACAATCGGATCGCCGACTGAAAGAAAAGGTAAGGACCTATATTAAATTTTATTATTTCTTTGTCTTTCCATAGCACAACGGGGTTCCAAGAGTTTTTCAACTTGTACAGGATTTGCGAAATTAAAAAGATTGAAAAAACAGTAAACTATACATAAACTCATGTTAAGCTTTCCCAAAAAGATGGCGCTGATATACTATGTTAGATATTAAAATAGATGGCGTTGAGAACATAATAATAAAAGTTTTGAGAAAATAGCTTAGTACACAGTAGTAAAACAGTTTTATCTATTCTTGTCGGCGTTGTAATAGTGTCATGTCTTGGTCTGGAGTCTGTCTGTAGGGTAATGGCTAGACTCGTATATTAGGCCTAAGGTCCTGAACAAGAAAACTAAAGCAAGCAATGCCATCTGTCTATCTTACCATCGGAAAAGATATTGTTTTTTTTTTGTTTTAAAAAGTTTTTTCTAATAAAAAACATAATTAAGAAATTGATCAGGTTATTTTTATTTGCTGCTGTCTATCCGACTACAAATGTTGCAATCGTACCAACATTATAACTATAAGTCGCAATTGGCTGGTCGTAATAAATAATGACAGCACATAAATAATAGTTTGACGAGTCACAATCTTATACCACTTTACGATCTGATCAAGTCATTTGATTGGCCTTATTGATGTGTTGCACGAGATTTTTATTGGAACACCCTTAAAGAACACAGTTCAATTTATTTAGTTTTTCGGAAACAATTTCATAAATCAATAAAGAGTGCTCGTTGCAAGATTGATTAAAATAAATTGTCAAAATTTGTATTTGAATAGGAAGGTAAACAAACAGACGAACATCCCAATATAAGGAACTGCACTATGTTTTTAAAAATCTACGTGGACAATGTTAGTAATTCTGCTGCTGCGAACTCAACTTATTTTAAATTATCGCTATTTTCTTTAAGTTTTAAGTAAAAGAAAGAGACACAAGACTTTTAGTCATGTCACTTTAGCTGTTGGTACGGAACATTTCTACAGACGTTTACGTTGCAATATTTCGATTAAAACCACTCAAGTTTTTGTGTTCTGACTAATATGACAAGAGACAAGACAAAGAGATAGATGATCTCTTTTATTTTTTGTTTTTCATTGTAAGAAGATAGCATATACTTAAAATAAGTCTAGTAAGCGTGCAGCAGAATTACCAGCAATGTCGCGTTACGCACCACCGGCTAGGATATTACGTTTCTTTCGTAAGTAAGTACTGATCATCATACCCTTCAACTTCTACAGTGACATTGACGTTAAGGCGACATTGAATAAGCACTTCTGTACTCCACAAATGTGGTCAAGTGTGCAAAACTTTAGTATCCAGTCGGAAACCGAATCCGAAGTTTGATAATAAGCGGCTAAAAGTATATGCTAACCTCTATCACCTCTTTGAGTTATAGTCAACTTGCTTTGCACAACATAGTGCTTATCTTAACGTTACTTTATGGAGGCGAGAGTTGGGTATGTCAAAAGCAGCATGAAATAAATCAATCAAATAAATGCGGTCGAAATGCGTTTGGTCCGCCATACTTGTGGAATAACGCGCGCGGACCGCATTCGTATAGAAAGAGTGGGATTGAAAGAAAGTGTTAGTGAAAAAACAAGAAAGGCATACTCCGATGATTTGCTCATGTAGAAATAATAAAAATGAAAGATTGACAATTTTTACAATGTGAATGTGGGTGGCTGTAGGAACTCGGGGGAGCCCTAGATTGACATTCTATGAGCAAATAACTCGTGGTGTCAAGCATCCCCGAAACTGTGTTTGCATAGAATAATGAATGTGGAGGAAGCTATGTATGTATATGTAGGAATCGTGACACTTGGCAAATAATACCCTCTGCCTACCCCACAAGGGATCTGGCGTGAAGGAATAGATGTATGTGTGCATCATTAATAGACGGTAAAATTATAATACCATGTCCACAAATACGCAGCATGATGTAAAATATAATTAAAATATTCATCGAATGCGATGTGATGTCCAAGGTGTTACATAACAGTGTCAGTCGGGTCTAATTGACCGTTGTGACAGTAATAAGGTACAAATGATAACATACACTGGCCCAGCTGACGGGGTGTAAGCGACCGTGGCGGACCTGTCAGGGTCGAGAACTCATGTTTATTCCAATATCTGAATGCTTTTAAGAACAACCCATTTGTTCACTTTAACCTTTGAAAAAAATGTATTTGTGTATGCAATACAAAATAGGAGAATGCTAAATGTGATCAAAGTGTGGAGGCAGTTGTTTGAGGAGAATGAAAAAAAAAGATATGTGGTTTTAGTTCAAAAACATTAACACTGACACTGTTAAAATAAACTTTGAGACACAATTTACTTTGAATAGTAAACAGGAGTAAAAACACAACTAGTAAAAAATAAATGTAACTAAAAAAAAAAATTTTCTTGGTAAAATATAATAAAATTTTTGCTTAAAAATTGTACGTTTTTATGAAATTAAAAAAAACCAAAGGAAAATGAAAAAACTAACCGGTAGGATAAATGACACTCTAATTAATATAAAAATATTTTTTTAGCAATATAATATTATTCAATAAGGAAGCGTAAAAAGCTCACGGCTTGGCAAGCTTGGTAAGAGACAACATAGGTCTTGTAGAAGCATCGCATTTTAAGTCTACCGGCTACCCTACCCTTCGTACCGGAAAACGACATTGCCGTTATGGCGGTAGGAATAGGTAAGGCGGTGGATCCCTACCCGGGCGAGTTGCTGCACGGCACTCTACCACCAGTGGTCTTGTTAGCAATGACTATGCTCGCCTCATACGAGCGGCCTGGTAGAAAGGCAGAATATGGTCTACTCTACACAGAGGACCCGGACCAACACGGGGAAAATAGACTAAATATTTAATAAAATATACCATGTTTACATCTAAGCTACTAAATAAATAATAAAATTTACCTACTGAGTTTACATTTGAGCTCAACATAGAAAGATGGCTGCAGAAACTGTGTAACTTAAAAATTTATCCAGTCCATTTAATTACACAGATAAGTATTTTAGTTTAAAGCCCTTAACTTTAGTTATGCAAGTCATCATTGCTACTATTATTGAAAATTAATATAACGTATACAATAAATAATACCTGTAATTGCATTATTATAGTCATATTATATTCTAATAAATAATTATACCGTAGGTCTTTCCCTATTCATTAAAGGATATCTGTCTTTATAGACATATTAATTGCAAACATAACATTTCCAAAGGACTTATATGATGAATTTATAGGATCATTGCAATTACTGTATTTTAAATTCAATATATCAATGTTAATGTTAACTTTAAATAATTATTAAAAATCCTAAGCGAAACTAGGTTCAAATGGCCTGCTCAGAGTATAATGAGTATAGATAACACGCACTTTAGATGTTCACATTAGTTTCATGGAATTGGAAGATAAAAAAGGTGATGGAGATCCTAAATACAAAATACTGCGTCGCCATGGATGGGTAGTTAAATCTTATTATTAGTATAGTTATGATTATATTTCATATGACGATACGGCAGAAGCAATAGTCTCTTACCTAGTTGCGTGATATAAAAAGTATTAGTCAATATTCCCCAAATATTTAATTAGGAAAAAACTAATGTTGTATTATATTTTTTAATTTATATATTATTTTTTAAGTAAAACTTGTGCTTTAAAGTTTGCTTTATTTCAGAAATTTTATTTGTATAGATGTAAAACGTGAAAAAGAATTTTTACGCGAATGTTTTGTTTGTCCAACAAATATAATGAATTTTAGAATTGTATTAAATCAGCCTTCCGTTATTTTTTTAACCAACGTATATAAAACCTTGGTTGGAATTTTTCCTCCTTAAAATACTGGAAAAATAATAATAATAAATATTACTGAACAAATCACACAAATTATCCACCAAATCATTTTGGGTAAAAATCTAGCAATATTATACCCTAAGCCATTAATATTCCGGCTAGATCTATATTAATACATACTCTGGTCTGCGGCAGCTTATTAGTCCCGCCATCTGCTGGGCAGGTGAGGAGTTATCGCTGGACACCACAATAGTACCTACCCGCGAAACAGAGCTTGTTTGCTAATATTCGATAATTTTATCTTGAAACATGTTTTATTCCACCAAAGGTCTGGCTGATTGTGCACAATGTGCATATCTCTTGCCTTATTTCAATATCAATTGCAAATGTGGATATTTCTAGTGTTCTATGTCTTGTTGGTAAACATTACTAAATATTTTCGTATTAGAGTACTGTATTAAAAAGGAAAAACGGTATCCTATTACAAACTACACTACGTCTCTCTGTATTTTATGAACGATGAATAATATTATAGAACATACAGCATCATCAGGGTTAAAACTTAAGTTACTAACAATATTTTGTTTGAAATCGTAAATTTAAGCTACTGTAGGTAGTTACAAATACATTCAAAAGGTAAAATAAATGGATTGACCAAAAACTGCACATGTTGATTTACAGTATTTAACATGATGGACAACAAAAATGTTTAACAAAATTATTTTCAATACTAAGAAGTAAAAATCATTTATTAAAAATAATTAATTTTTCATAATTATTTATTCATCGAGTTTTCATTGTTTTTAAGATATATTCTGCTATTCGGAGCAAATCCAACGAATCAAAAACCATGAAAATTGGTCCAGCAGATCTCGAGTTATAAGTGTTGTTTTATATAAATAAAGATAACTGTCAAAATGTAAATATATCGTAGTAACAGGGAAAAGAGATAATAGTAACAGATAACAGATAGTAACAGATGTTGTAACTAAATAAAATCATTTTTTCCCAAAAATTGCATATTTTTTTGATAACCCGAAATCGATTTTCATTTTATTTATTTCCAGGACCTCTAGGTGTGTTCAACTTTTTCCCTTATTACAGAAGGGCTGAACAATTGGTGTCTGGGTTAAGTGTGTGACCTTATTATCGCAGGTGTTTACCAAAAGAGGACTCCACTTTATCAGAACACCAAGTTCTTATATGTTCCTTGATCCTTGTTGAAAAAGATCCTTCGTCTTGGTCAATATACTCAGCCCTAATTTACCAACCCCATTCCTGAACACCTTTGGTATATTTCCCTTGTTGTTCAACAGGAGTTGTTTTTTAAGATCTAGAGGTATGAAATGCGGGCCGAAAGACATATTAATCTGGCTGTTTTATACGATATCTTACCCAAGAAAGGTAGTATGACATTCTTATTAGTACTTATTCTAGCGTTTTATGTACGATAACCGGAAACAAGCAGACGGATTTCCTGATGGTAAGAAATACATGTCGCCTAAGACATCAAAGGTGGAAATGGTGCGCTGCCAACCTGAAGCTGGGATGGAAAGCCTCTTGCGTGATTAAGTTTACCGGCTACCCTACCCTCCAAACCAGAACACATCAATGGCCTGCACTGACACTATTGTGGCAGGAATAGGTAAGGCGGTAGTACCAATCCGGGCGAGTGGTTACAAGACTCTACCACCTAGTCAATGTCACGGTGTTAGTGACAATAGACCCTGTGCTCGCCTCTTACGAGCTGCCTGGCTGGAAGGCAGTTGGCCTATTCTATAACGGAACCCGGACCAAAACGGTCTTCCTGTTGTTTCTTATTTTATGCGATTATGCCCTCCAAAATTGTAATACAAAAAACTCAGACAGGAAATACAGTGCTACCAATCTGAGCAGGGCTCTACCACTTGATTATGTTTGTTTAATCGATGTAACAATATTGTCGGTTGGCAGCCCTGTTTCAGACGAGCTTGTTAGCCATGTCAAATTAGTTTTGCGTGATCCATCATCAGAATTGTTCTCGATTAATATTTATTATATTTCCATTTGGAATGTCAAATTAGTTCTGGTGGGATATTGTATGGTATTTTATAATTTACTTATCCGCGTCGTCGTCCACTGGGCATCCGACTATGCTTTAAAATACAGCGACAAGCAGGCAAACCCAAAAACAAGCGTTTTTGAAAATGGTTTGAGTTCTCAAATATTATTTTTTCTAACAAAATCTTCGAGAAATGACACTCTTTAAGGAAATCATATAATGATACTCCTAGAGATGACACTCCTAACATGGAACTGACCTTAATATTATCTATGTCATTCTGATAGGGCTGGCTTGTTTTGTTTTGTCAACTCCAATAAACTCAAAAAGAGAGGTTGCCCAGTCTGGAGCGAGTTAGCAATACTAGTAATGTTTATTTAATGGCTATAAAAACATTTAATGTCATACCAAATAAAATTAGAGATTTACCTATAAATAAGTGTAAAATAGAATTGACTAAATGGCTCCAAGAAAAGTGTATTTACCTATTCATAAATGAAATATAATCAAGATACACACATATATTTGTTATATATAGATTTTTTTGATTTGACGAATTGACTTTTATTGTTTTTTTTTCGTTATTATTGTTATTATTTTCTATCTATCTAAAATATTGTGGATACATTACTATTATTAATTACATAATCGAATACAAATTAAGTAATACATGTAAATTATTAATTTTATGCTGTAAAGTTTTGCACACCACAGTGTGTTAGAATATGTTGATATAAATCAAATTATTGTAACACCTTCTTAACACACATATTCAGCAAATAAATGATTATTATTATTACGTGTTGTTGGCATGTCTTTGTCGGGAGTGTAATATCCAAATTATATGTTTTGCTTAATAATAAACCTCTATAACATCTGATCGTATCTAAGCACGTTAAAATTGCTTTAACGTCATCCATCATCAAAATATTTCTCAATTAACATTCACGTCGACATAAGGCCAACGTATTTGTGGTTCAAACCAAATGTTTGTTATAAAAAAGCGTCCATGTCGGCTCTAGTTGGATCCGCATTCGTTCCAAAAAGTGGCGCCAAAACTGACGGAACCGGCGGCGGCGACCGATCATTTTATTTATAAAGATAGGATACACCGCGATCAGGCAGAGTCAATGGCCCCAAGTCGCGCACGAAAATCATTTCGCTTCATTAACATTTATTCTTGATTAATACGACATATGTCGCACTAGATTAGCTCACAGCTCCTCCTGTGGTACAGCTATGGGGCCGGCGGAACCCGTTTAGACGTAGGGATAGTTTGTGTCAAAACAAGTTCCTAGTTCCACTCGCAAAAATTATACCTTAGCATCTTTTCGTCGTGACATAACATTAGTACTATGGATGAACATATCAAATCAATTTGCAGAAATAATGATAATGTATTGGTTATTATCGTGTTGGTCCGGGTTCCGTTGTAGAATAGGCCAACTGCCTTCCACCCAGGTAGCTCGTAAGAGGCGAGCACAGGGT
>DVZL01002609.1:0-15202 GCA_018236625.1 Lasaia peninsularis
GGGTATGTTTTTACGCAATAAGTATTGTAAGTCGGATAGAATTATGCGCTTTGATATAATTCACGCGGGCGAAGCCGTGGACGGAATGCTAGTATTATATACAGATACATACATCCATACACACACATATAACATGACCACTGGTGGTAGAGTGCTATCCAAAGGAACACCTTTGAATAAATACCGATTGAAGTGAAGTTTAAGTAAAATAATCAATGTTTTATAGGAAGGATGTTCACTATGTTACTTATTTTGACAATAATTAATCTCGATTTATTTATAAAACGGATAACATCTTGTATAAACATCGTCTCCATATCTTTAAACGTGAAAGAATTTATCACCGGCCACATTTTTATGACTTTTTAAATGCATTCAAAACATTTGTGACTTTTATTAAGTGGACTTGTGACTTTTATTTCCAATTAATTTGATATCACGAATGTATTTGAAACAACAAATATTCATTTATGATATCTATTTGTTATCTAAATGTGTTGTTCGTGGGCTAAATAATATGTATTAATCAAAACCTGTTCCAGTATTTGACGTGACACTGCAATTAGTTTATCAAAACAATCCCTAATAATATTATGAATGCGAAACTCTATCTGTTTTGATGAAATTTGGTTCAGACATAAATTTGGCCATACTGAAGAACACAGGGTTTAAGACACATCAAAAAGGGTACACAATAAGTATTAAATATAAATAAATAAATATTACTAAACAAATTACACAAATTGAACCCCAAAGTAAGCAAATTAAATGCTTGTGTTATGTGTGTTAGACAACGATACTAATACATAGAAATACTTATATATACAAAAATAAATTTAAGAAACACCCAGACTCGGAAATACAAACATCTATTTTCATCACACAAATGCCTGTCCCCATCGGGAATCTCCAAGCCCCGCGGTTAGTCGATGCAATTAGGCGGGTATGCTAGCCACTCGACCACTGCACCGGGGTGGTCTAATTTAAGCTCAATTAAAAATTTAAGCTTTGAAAGTTATCTGTGTTATTAAAATAATTTACACAGGTGAAGCCGCGGACGGAAAGCCAGTAGTACTGAAACGTTTGCAAATCAAACAGGAGTGATCAGTCATCTAATATACTATTAACAATTATCATAACCTATATATCTAGGAAAGACCCTCGGTAGCCTAGTTGTACGCACTTCGGACTTCCATTTGGTATTCTAGGTTTGAACCTTGTCATGCACAAATGTTTTTTTTTTAGCTCAATCACATTTTCTGAGTGCCCGTGTTGTAAAAGAAAACATTTTGAGGAAACTTGGGATTTGTGACCGATATGGAAACGAACTTGTCTTTCACATTGGGAGCTAATAACGTGGGTTATCATAATATCTCTGTTAACTTTTTCAGGGCGAAACATTTTTTTACATGTACAGACAATTTTTTTTTTTATGGAATAAGGAAGCGACAAGCACAAAGTTTTTCTGATGATAAGAGATAACCGTGGCCTATAGACACCATAGATGTTGTAGGTGCGTCGCTGTCCTGTGATTAAGGGTGTCAGACTTGTTGTGCAAGTCTACCGGCTACTCTATCCTCCGAGCCGGAACACGACATTGACGACGACGGTGGATCACTACCTGGGCGAGTTGCTGCACAGTACTCTACCACCAGTGGTCTTGGTGGCAATGACATGCGGAAAATGTGTTTTTATCTTCAATGTATATTATTCACTCCTCTACAAATTTATTAAATGTATATATAGAGACTTTAAGACGTTATAATAAGACTTAAACGATATGACACAATAGTCTTTCACCTCTGTAATAGCTTTTAAGTGAATATTATGTTACATTGTGCTAGTTCTATTCTCGGGTGAAATAGAAATTCAATATCGTTAAAAATTTCACCACAGCCAAAGTTTCAACATCGTAAGATAATGCTCGGTAATCGCCTACTCTGTTATGATAATGCCCTTTATCTGGTACTTGAGCAACTGCTACAGAAACCTACACAATATAAAGTTAATTGTAAGCAATACGTCTGAGATAAGATCTCATTAGGATGTTTAAGATTTATTGCATTATTAGATATTGTCGAGTCACGTGAGTGATCGCAAGTCTCCACCACGCCTTCGCTATTTCCATTGTTTGAAAATGATTATAAATATACCATGCATACTATTTTTATGTTAAAATGTTGCTAAGATAACTATATGTCAAAACCACTAAATAACTAGCTCTTAATCTATTTTACACTAAGTCGAGGCAAAATACTTGACATAAAGTGTCGGCCGCAGTGAAAACGTTTACAAACTTTACACCCTAGTCAAATCTCGCTCGCAAATATGCCTTCTATGTGAAATAAAATATTTTTTCTTCTATTCTATTCAAGGTTTTTAATCGTGTTATTATAATAATAAAACAATGTTTTCAAATCCATTATATTATAAACTACAAGCAAGTAACTAACAAAGGTTATAGACAAAAGCCCTGTAAAAATTTCAATGTATTTTGTTTAAACAAATTAAATAGTGCTTTTGAATTTTCAATATTAATTGTACGAGTACAATGTAAGGGGACTAATTATAAAGTCTTCGATAGATTCTTTAAGAAGGTTCCATCGCCTTACCTTTTGCCGTCGCCATAATGACATTGTCTTTTCCCAGTCTCGAGGTTTGGGTAGCCGACAGACTTATACATAAAACTTAACATTCCGACTACAGGACAGTGGCCCACTTACAAAATCTATAGTGTCTTTACGAGAACCGTATGCTTGTTCACCGTCTTATACCAAAAAAAACACCATAATCTTAAAAATTACTAAAAATATTATCAGACCTATATCTCTGAAGAGTTATTTATTACCGCAAGTGTTCTACAATTCTTAGATTAACTTGTTTACAATGTATAAAGTTATTTCGACAAAGTAACAAAATAATACTATATATGGCGTAGTCAAAGATCTCATAACTCATAAAGACAATTTATTTCAGTGCCGGTTCAGCAATTTGTCATCTGCTACCTTTCGCACGGCCAATATATTCGTGTGTTATTACTATGTTCAAATGAGGGGGAATGAAAACATAACATTGAAATATCGCTGTATTTTACGGGGTTATAAAGCATTTTTTTGATGTCGTATAAAAACATTTGATGTTGTGGTTGTAAATAATATTTAACAAGTTATTTATGAACAAGCAAGGTTTTAAAACCATTTTTTAAAAATAATATTCAGTTTCTAATGACATGATTTTAAAATTATTCTAAATATAGTGCAAGTTATGATAGAGGCATATCGAAGTTATTTAAGAATAAAAACGTTATTAAAAACATTCAATTGTCAAGACAAAAATTGTCAAATTACTATTTTGCACTATCTCACTTCTCTCCCATAGAAACTCCAAAAGTAACTTCTAATTAGATAAATACCTACTATTTATAATCTTCTTCGTCGCTATAATAAAAACAATACTAAAAACGGAATAATCTTAATGTATATGGAGTATTTCCATAGTCCATACAACAATCGTGATTTTTATGGATAATGGTAATGATTCATTTGTGTGCGAGTCCGGCTGGGTTTTTTGTTATTAATATCTTTAATATAAAGATTTTAATCTTCTACAGTGTTACTTATAGGACGCGAAGCCAAGGTATAGGCTTCTACATTATCTATTTAACAAAGTGTTCACTTAAAAATATATATTCAACTTTTTTTATTTTATTTAAGCAAAATTCATTTCAATCTATATAATTATTCCGCAAAAAAAAACTAGACATTAAAATTTCTAGATATTACATTTACAAAGACTTATTAAACAATACAAAATAGATAAGTCGCACTTAAGAAGTTCTTAACGCAAGGTCACTTCAAAGTTTATACGTTTGTAGGTTTGACTTGTATTATCCGTACTTTATCTTAAAAACGAGTTTCGTTACACTCTAAAGGCATTCGGTAGCGATAAGCACACTTCGTTTGGCTTACGCTATAGATAACATTCTTGATAATGACACACTTAAGTTTCAACTTCTGGTGTTTTCCTCACCTTGTTACGAAATTTCACACATTTCTCCTAATAGCTGCAATTAAAGGTTACTTAGAAAAGGTTCCAATGAATATAAAGTAGTAAATAATTAACACACAGGGTATATTCCGACAAAAATCTATTGTTATTGAAATAAAATAATTTTTATGTGGATTATGTAATTATTTTTTTCAAAAACAGTGGTTAAACAGAAATATTCCACCACATTTGACCGCCTCGTTGGTCGAGTGGTTAGCATACACGCCTAACCGTATCGACTAACCGCGAGGCTCGGGCTCCCGACGGGGACAGGCATTTGTGTGATGAACATAGATGTTTGTATTTCCGGGTCTGGGTGATTTTTAAATTTATTCTTGTTTCTATTTAAGTAGGTATTTCTATGTATTAGTATCGTTATCTAACACATGTAACACAAGCATTTAATTTGCTTACTTTGGGGTTAGTTCAATTTGTGTAAGTTGTCTAGTAATATTTATTTATTTTACTAATTTTTGTATTATTTATTTTATAAAACTTACAATTATTAGTAATGATTAAACACATTATAAATATTAAGGTATACCCAACATATCTACCGCAAACTACCTACTACTGCCATTACTAACTACCATTTTGTTTATCTTTTTCTTTAAGAAAACTACTACACTCATTTTTCAATTAACTTAAAATCAGTATTGTGGAAGTCGTAAATACCTTCAAGAGAAATAAAATCTACAAATTTATAAAATGGCGTGACGGGTCTATACACTTGCGGTCGGAACGAAATTATTTTGCTATTTGGTTGACGTTTAGCTCTACAGTCGTAATTTGTCGTAAAATATCAAGTTAACAGAGTTAAATTGAAAATTTTCCCATATATTTATTTCTATATATGTACATAATTTTAATTTAAAAAGGAATCTGGTCTGCCATTATTGTTTCTATTCCTGTTGGTCCAAAGGTTGACTGGTAGAGAACGTTATACGCATTAAGCTCATCTTTGTACAAGTTACAAAGACGCTTCTGAGTATTTTTTTTTAGAGTTCTTTATAGAAATAATTCTGTTACATGAGTATGTCATTGAACTCCTCCTAAAGAGCTGGACCAATTTGAACGATTTTTTTAAAAGGGGTTACGCCCTGGATGGTTCCGATTAATAAATCAGCCCGGCAGATGGTGCTGTAGGTAGGACTGTCAGGCGGAACCAAAATTATCTTCCTAAGTTTTTTTTTTTAATTTTTTGAATTAAAGTAACATAGGAACATCTAAGACGTATATCACTCGATGACATCAAACTTTCTTCGATGCACCTCCTAACTAATTTCGTTTTCCAGCACCCACTTGACCCGCTTTAGTGCTAATTTGATGCTTTGTTTGGGAGAAATCACACGTAACCGCAATATTGAAGTTGAGTCAAGTTAACTAAGCAATTGTTATGCAATCAAAATATTTACCATCAGAAACGGTCAAATTTATTCGGCAAACACTTACGCATTACGTGACGTTGAGAATATTATATTTAGGTATAATATATCATAGGTCTAACTACACTATCTGCGAGGGTCAGTTTCAATCCCCCGCCGAGGTATTTGTATGTTGGATGAAATTTTTTTATCGGTTAAGACAGCGAACAAGCACCCGGCTCTTCTGATGGCAAGAGACAAACGAGGCCTATAGACACCATCCTGCAGTCCAGCTGTTGTGCAAGTCTACCAGATACCCTAGCCTCCGGACCGGTACACGACGATGTCATTATGGTGGCAGGAATAGGTAAGGCGGTGGATAGGGACCCGGGTGAGTTGCTGCACAGCACTCTACCACCAATGATCATGTTGGTTGTGATCCAGTAAACCTATGCTCGCCTCTTACGAGCTGCCTGGTAGGTGAGTAAAATCAAGTCAACCTTCAACATCATAAGCCTGTCTTATCTGAATACCTGATTTTTCTTTTTAAATTAACAATTCCTATATACCGTCAGTTATTTAAATAAAATAACAATTAACAATAAATTAATAAAATCGGAGTGTCTGTATGTAATATTAACTTAACCGCTTTTTACTAAATGGATATTATGTTTACAAGATACTCAATTCCAAAATTGTATTTTTTAGAATTTTGTCTCTCTGTCTGTCTGTCTGTCTGTCGGTAATCTCTGAAGCGGCTGATCCGGTTGACGTCAGAGAGCTGATTTAAAAGGCTTAGGCTTATTTTAGAAAGGTATAAAATTATAATGAAATAAATACGCGAACGCAGTCGTGGGCCCGGCTAGTGATAGATAAATTTCAATCTTTATTAAAGTTTCATTAGCTTTATCGCATTGATTTCGATAGCTGTTGATTTTATTGATTCATTATGTTCAAAGATTGTGTTTTCTTATGATAAAAGAAGTCATGCTGTTTTCTCTATACATTTGTCTAGTTAAAATGGTAAACATTTAACTGTAAAGAATATTAAATAGAGTCGTTATTTGGGTCACATCTTTTTCCTAGTTTAGAGTTTTTATAACTTCATATTATAAATCAATGTAGCTTCTGTTTGTCCGTCCCTATGTTTGCTTGAATCTTTAAAACTACAAAACAAATATTGATGCGATTCCTTTTAATATATAGAGTGAATCAAGTGAAAAGTTTAATGTACAACACATGCATAATACAGAAGAAAAACACTGATAATTTTTGAGATTTTAATATTATGTCGTAAATAAACGTATTTTTTGCGCTTACATTGCAAACACTAAGTAAACCCTATGAGATAAGTCAAAATAATGTACTTCAGTATTGTATACGTCAAAAAGGTCTAGAAAATAGTCTGCGATGGCTTATATCAATCTCTTAGGGATGATCTACAATAACCATTTTATCCTTTTTACTGGAAATAATCGCTTTTTTACGAAGCGATTTTAAGCAATACAGCAATAATTGTTATCCAATTAAGTAGGTACTTTAAAGACATTTTAAATTTAATATAGATCAATATGGCCTTTTACAATAAGAGATTTGAATGAATGTATTCGAAGTCTTATAGATTTAAAATGCAAAGAATTGGCACTAAATGACATAGGCTATATGACCCGAGCGATGCTGGGGCGGGCCGCTAGTATATGTATAAAAATACCTACAATTATCTAATGATGCTGTAAAAAGTGGAACTCGTTATAGGACAGAATGTAACTGAAATGAAATGGTACAAAATGGACTTGATATTATAAGTATTACAATTTAATTATTATTTTATTGACGTATTACTCATATTAGGTGGAAATCCTAAATCCTATTAGAAGTTCTAAATATTTTGGTCTACAGGTAAATTTAAAAGAGATTTTATAATAATATTGAAACAGTTAATTAAAATATGAACTTGACAATAATGCTATTTTATCTTTTATCAGAACGATTTTTTATAATATTTATGAATATTCAATAACCTGTAAATATCTATCTGCGTACGTGAATCTGTCAACAACTGACATAAAAATTGATAATATCCTGTGTATAAAATGCATATTTGGACAGTTTTAGTAAAAATATCTTATATTTTTATTATATTGTACCCAAATATATTATGTATATTATATTGTACACAAAGGGTAAAAACGGTACCGCTCTGAGACTCCATTATCGTCTGTCTGTCTGGCACCTGGCTTTATCCCATCTTGTCTATTGCTAAGTTCAGCTTATACAGCAATCTATTAATCTAATAATAACTAAAACATGATGATGTTTAAAAAATGTATCGTGCATACATAATTATATATTTACATATATATTTTTGCTGTTTTACGTAGATGAATATTGTACGGTATTATACCCCGACTCACACTTGACCGGTTTTTAGTATGTAAAGTTAATACAGTGAAGAGACAAATCCCAACGTGTTACAATCATATATCTTTTCAAACAAACATCTCTCGTGCAATGAACAATATGAAATGTAAAGCTTTTATGTCTCAGTTTAAACGTTAGAACTCGGTCATGACGAGGATTTATTAAAGCTTTTGATATTAACCCAAAAACATTTCTCCTCACTAAAAAGATGAACATGGTTTAGACACAGTGTCTATTTTGAATGATCTGACTAAGAGAGTGCTAATGAAGAATTCTTTAATACTTTCTTTAGTTCTTAAAATGATTTCTGTTACCATAATAAACCAAATATTTCAACGTCAGAACTAAATACGGCATCATTAGGCAGCTATTTAACATTAATGAAAGACAAATAAACACTTGCTTGATGGTAAAATTACACTCTGTCTATAGATATGAAGTTGGTAATACGTTGCTTACCAGACCTAGTATGTTTTCTTTCCATAAACAAACAAACAATATCACACCTTTAGTAATATAGGGGTACAATCTAAAAAAGTAGTTTTTTGGTGAATAACGTTTGAAAATTCTAGAATCCTACATCGCAGCTTTTTTTCATATAACATGCTTACTGTTTAAATTAACGATTAATTAGGTTTTTTATTTATCAGGTTTAATACATTGTTCCTATTCGTATTGTATTATTTCTTTTCTTCGTAATATTTCTTCCTAACAATCCATAATAACTTTGCTAAGAATTGCTCATTAAACTCATGTGATATGCGCTTATTGATTACAAGGCAAGTTCGCTGAATCAATGAAATAATACCGTTGTCATTTATCGATCAATAAATTCTATTTCTGCAGCCAGTTCGTTTACCTCTGCTGCTTCTTACGTATTTTATGTGTTTATATTATTTCAAAGTAAATATCTGATACTCTAATAAATTGAATTTACACAGCTGTCTCCTGAGAGCTTTTCAATTTTATCAAAATATTTAGTTTTTATTTTAATCTTTTAGATGTATTAAATATTTTTTGTCTATTATCTAAGGATATCAAGTCTCAGAAAACGGTGTGTTTGTATAAATAGAATAATTAATGTGGAGGAAGCTAAGCAAGTATATGGGAATCGTGATTGTGTGAGTGCATTTCTTAAATAACATATTTTCTTAAGTATCTTTAACTTCATTTTGTTTTAGCCTCATCTATGTGTAAAAGTTGAATAATAAGAGAAGATATAATTGGCTGTATTGATTATCAATTTGGGCGACCGAGCTTGGCTCGATAGTTCTTTTTTGTCAGCTAACGGTGACTAATGTGACTAACCTAACGGTGCTATTTTACACCAAGTGTTACCGACAGAATTGTATAGATGTCGTGTTTTCGCAATTTTATAAGACCTAGACCTATCTAAATCAATTTCTAGTTATTTTATCTTTTATTAGACATAAGAACTATATAAATGAATTGTTTACCCCCTAAAACCACTAAGTACAAAATTTCAGATCGCCGCTATAAATAAATTAATGTATAAATAAATATAAAACAATTACTCACTCAAAAGTATTAGACATCGCTTAAAATTATTAGATTAATCTACTTCAACACCGACGACATGAGGCAAGGAGAGTTTTTGCTTTCAGTCGAAATCGAAAAATATATTTTTTTAAGCATTTCATAAGGGAATCAATAAAATTAAACGCTATTAAATGTAGATAATTTTTTTTTGTGTTATTGGAAGGCAAACAAGCATTTTCTCCGTGTTGGTCCGGGTCTTCTATGTAGAATAGACCAACTGCCTTCCTACCTACTTGTATTAATATTAATTAATTAATTAGACTATTTCAGTATTGTTGAACATATTCGCCTTATATGTTTGTTGACGTACGAACTTACATCGCGTATTATTATACTTTACACTTATACGGTTTGATGGGTCGCCAGTGTATCGTTACAATACCCCGGGCTTATACACCGACGAGCCCACCTCGTGGCTTGTTTTGTTTGCTATATTTTTTTACTAAAACGTCCGTCAGCACGAGCGGGTCGCGTGGAAACCGGCAGTCTGTAAAACCACTGTATAAGTTTGTTCGTCTATCAGTGGTATTTTTAGGGTTGTATAACCAAAAAGTCTGTAGGTCTGTCTATCACCAGCAGACAAATAATGAGATAAATATTATGCAGAATAAGATAAACTAGTTTTCGCCCGGTGGTCGTTCGAAAAATAATTAAAAACTCTTTTTTAGTTTGCTAAATAGGGCACCCCATACAATAGACAAGATTTGGTAGCGTTTTTAATACGCTTTTATTAGCTTGGGTTGTACGCACGTACGTATGTATGTATGTATGTATGTATGTATGTTTTTTTTTTTTTCAGAGGTCGGGGAATGCATTGACGCATTCGACTGCCTAATCTACTAGGCTAGGATATGTCGGACTCAGAATATGTCCACTACCGACTAAACCCCTATCCTCCTTCTCTGGCCACTCCTCTTCCCCCACGGAACCGCCGTCAGGCATTACTTCATGGGGGGAGCCTTTAGCTTATTGCTTTCTTCTCATATTATTTAATCGCTTCTTTTTTTAGCGCGCAATCTCTCGGAGCGGCGAAGGTCTTTCATAACCTCCGTTACATATGAGCTAGCGGTTTCCCACGCAGCCTCAGATTTTAACATCATCCGGGTTAGGGTCTCCGGATGGATTTCTTCTTTAAAAGCAGCCTCCAGGGCATTTCGCTGTGTTCTGAAGCGGGAACACTTAAAGAACACATGTTCCGCGTCTTCCGCTATTCCAGGGCAGGTCGGGCACTCCGAAGATTGATCGTGCTTGAACCGATGCAGATATGCTCGAAAACATCCATGCCCAGTGAGCATTTGCGTCAAGTAGTAGTTGACCTCGCCGTGCTTGCGGTCAAGCCACTCCTTCACTTGAGGTATAAGGCGATAAGTCCACCTGCCCTTATTTCCAACTTCCCATAAGGCTTGCCATCGACGGATGCTGTTTTGTCGCTCTGAATTTCTCAGCTCTACGAGGGATAGTTTAGTAGTTCCCTTTGTTGACATCTTCTGATAGAGAGCCTGTCGCTCTGCAGCAAGGATCTCGATGGGCAGTATCCCAGCGATAACAGAGGCTGCATCATCAGACACTGTGCGAAAGGCACTGATTACCCTCAAGGTACTACGTCGGCATATTGCTGTGATTCTCCTCTTCGACTCCTGCCTCTTCAGAGTGTCAGCCCAAACCGAAATCCCGTAAGTTAGCACCGATGTTATTACTGACGCCAGTAGAACTCTTCTCTTTGGTTTTGGACCTCCAACATTGGGCATGAGCCGGGCAAGATTTGCACCCACGACTGATGCCCTAACACTCAGGTATTCCGCTTGCTGCTTGAAGCTGAGTCGAGCATCGATCATCACTCCCAAGTATCGGATAAACGGTTGTGATGTAATTTCATGATGTCCGACTCGCAGCGAGATGTTTTCCAGTTTCTTCCTACTACTTATGAGCACGGCTTCGGTTTTATGTTCCGCTAGCGTTAGGTTGACGGACTTCATCCACTGGCTGATTCTCTCATAAGTAATGTCGAAGCTATAATTTATGTCTTCAAGATGTTTACCTACGATGACTACAGCCACATCATCTGCGTATGCCACAAGCTTGACATCTCTTGGCATAGATAGTTTTAGTAGACCATTGTACATGGTGTTCCAAAAGAGAGGACCCAAAACAGAGCCTTGGGGTACACCACCAGTAATTATGTGTTCTTTTGGGCCTTCTTTCGTATCGTACTTCAGAAGCCTATCGCTGAAATAGCTAACGACCATATTTTGTAGGTACACTGGTACCTCCATCTCTTTGAGGCCACGTAAGATATGGTCCCAGTTGGCTGAGTTGAATGCGTTCTTGATGTCGAAGGTTGCTACTAGACAATACTTCTTAGAACCCCCCTGCCACCTGTTCCCTGTGATTGCATCTTTAGCCGTATTTACGACAAGGCTAATCGCATCTAAGGTCGACCGTCCTTTTCGGAAGCCATACTGGCTGCTGGCCAGCAGTGGTTCAACTGCTGCTTCAATTCTTTGATGAATTATTCTTTCCAGGATCTTGCCAGCTGTATCCAGCATACAGATTGGACGATAAGATGATGGGTCGTCCGGTGGTTTCTTCCCTTTAGGCAGGAGTACTAACTTCTGTTGTTTCCATCTACGAGGAAAGGTGCCTTCCTTTATACATGAGTTGAACACATTCAGGAAGAGCTCTGGGGCTACTTTGATGGCTGATTTTAGCGCGATGTTCGGTATTCCATCGAGACCCGGGGCTTTCTTATTTCCAACTCTACTGCACGCTTCCAGTAGCTGTTCTTCGGTAATCGGCGGGATATCATCTATTACATCCTGCTTCGTCAACTGGTAGTTTCGTTGTTGTGGAAATAATTCAGAAACAATATTTTTCATGACAAGTGGACATGTGGGCGAGGACATAGGCTGGGCTTTAAGGTGAGTCATGACCACTTTGTACGGCTTGCCCCATGGATCTAAATTTACCTCGTCAATCAGTTCAGTCCAACTCTTACGCTTACTCTCCTTTATTGCTGTTTTAAGCGTTCGGCGTGCTTGTTTATACTCCATAACAAGCGCCATGTAATTCGGTTTATTCCGACTCCGGTGCGACAGTCTTCTGGCTCTAAGGCACTCTTTACGAAGTGCACCGATGTCATCGCTCCACCAATAAACCGAAGGGCGGTGGTTGATGCTTCGTTTGCGAGGCATGCTGGCATCGCAAGCTTGTGTGATCCTCTTCATCAGGTCGTTTGCTTTCTTTTCAGCATTTCCAGTTTCGAATGAGCTTTTGTCCAGAAAAACATTAAACGCTGCTTCATCGTACGAGCTTTCCTTCCAACCAATCGCATTAGTGCGCTTGTCCGTTCTACCACCACTTCGATCACTAGATACTGTCCATAATATCGCGCAGTGATCGCTAGCTGTGTATATATCCAGTACCTCCCATGAGCAACATCCCCTAGCCAGAGATCCACTGACGAAAGTGAGGTCGATCACGGAGCTATTTTCTCCTCTAATAAACGTAGGTTTGTCACCACTGTTAAGGAGCACTACGTCTAAGGTGGCCATGGCTTCCAACAGCGCTTCTCCTCGCGCATTAGTTTCTTTGCTCCCCCAATCCACCGCCCAGGCGTTGAAGTCACCAGCAATTGCAACTGGAGAGCGTTGCCTCGCGTTATCAACCAGTCGGTTGAGAAAGTCATTGAACTCAGCTAGAGAAAGACTCGGCGGTGCGTAGCAGCTGTAGAAGTGGATATCTGCCACCTTAGCTACCACAAAACCAGCTTCTGTAGCGTTGGCTATATTCTGAAAAGGGAGATTGCCAGAGGCCCAGATGACAGCTTTGGCAGTGCTATCTCTTTCCCAGGGCCGGTTAGTTAGGTGTCGATATGGTTCCGATATTAGTACTACGTCTACATCTAACTCACGTACTGTTTGCATTAACAGATCGTGGGCGGCCTCGCAGTGGTTTAGGTTTAGTTGGAGTACCTTGAATTTCGTTTTTCCTGTATCTTCTGAAGAGCCGCTTGGTAGATTCGGCATCTACTTGAACCAGCAACATGAGCAGCGTTTTCGTTATTACCGTTTTCGACACATAAAATACAGCGAGCTGTTTTCGTGCAACTGACTGCCTTGTGATCTTTCTCGCCACACTTATTACAGTGCTTTGAGCGGTCTATTGCACTCTTGCACTGGATCGCGGTATGGCCGTAGTACCAGCACTTAAAGCACCTGATTGGTCTCTCTATTGGTCTTATACGGCAATTGACCCAGCCAATCCTGATTTTGCCATGTGCCCCTCGAATTATTTTAGCAATTGGACCTGTCAGTGTCACCAACGCAGTCTTGGTACCTCTATAGGCATTACGTATATATTTGACTGCATCCTCTGGGATTTGCATCTCCGAGCCGACCAACTTTTGTAGTGCTATACGAATATCCTCCTTGGTTGTGGTATCATCAATGTCTCTAATTTCAAATTCTTCTTGGGGGCCTTTACTGATGACTTCAGCCTCATCTTTAAGCAGGTCTACCATTGCTTGTTGTAGAGCTTTTCCTCCATCAGAATTCTGCTTGGTTAGAACAATGAGCAGGTCTCCACCTGCTGTCTTGCGGATTTTATCAACCGTATTGCAGACCTGCTCATCCGGCACGTCTTTTTTGATCCGCGCGAGTATCTCTGCATACATTGACTTCTCCTTAGGCCGGACGATCAATGCATTGGGTCTTGTAGCAGATCTTTGTGACCTTTGCTTCTTGTTGTGTTGCTGCAAGGGCAGTGTACGCAGCTGCAGCTGTTGTTGCTTTTTCTTCTTGTCACTTTTAGACTGCACAAGTTGCCAATCAGATACGTCAGTGTTGCGCTCCTTTGTTACCTGTTCACTACTCAGTTCCAAGGTATTCTTATTTGCGGGGTGTAGTGGCCTATCTTTATAAATAAGGGGTGATCCTCTCTCCTTCTTTCTTTTTTGCGTGTTGTTTGTTGAACCTGGCGAGTCTCTTGTCTTCCTCTTGGTCTTTCGACTGATCAATCTTTGGTCAGATGTTGACTCGCCATCCCCGTCGCTGCCGGTATCTATTACCTCCATTCGGTGTTGCACACCAACCCTAGCGTGAGATGCCATAGGTATCGGTGATGTTTCTGCGTCTTTGGTCTCAGCACATGGAACACGCTGCATGCTTCGCAAAGATTCTTCCAGTGCTTTTAGTCTATTGAAAGCAATACCTACGCTGGCTAACTGCTTTTTAACTTCTTTGTGGATGTTTGGTTTCTCATCCACAAACTTCTTCACCTCACTGATGAGGACTCCTAGACGATTCCACGCTTCCGTCCTTGTCCTTTCAGCTATTTTATCTGATTGCTGGGCCTGGTGCCCATTGCTTCTATCTTCATTCACGTCATTAATTGTTTTATTAAGAATTCTTTCCATAGTGTTCCCACGAGTACCTAGGGAAGTAACGGTCCACTCCAGCAGAGCCCCGGTTGCTGAAGCAAGGCACAAGGTACACTTGGGGCAGTACCCGAACCCCAAGGGGACCGTTTGCGACGTCTCATCCCCGACGCCATGCAGTTCTCGGCACGGTGCCTTACACCTTAACTTGGGGGTGTTTTGTACGCGGGAGCTATTTTATTTCACCCCTGCCCTCTGCCCAAAAAATGAGCAGCGAGCACCCTCCTATCCACACGAGGAGACGCGCCCGGTAGCAGTATCACCTCAGCCCCGGGCGTTGTGTGTGTGTGAGTGTGTGAGTGTGTGAGTGTGTGTGTGTGTGTGTGTGTGTGTGTGTGTGTGTGTGTGTGTGTGTGTGTGTGTGTGTGTGTGTGTG